>JAULKM010153553.1:0-17034 GCA_032355605.1 Rubia tinctorum
GAACAAAACCCTTGAATGTTTGATCAAGACGTGGAATGTCTTCATTTATGGTGGTAGTCGTACCCTGATCTCCATCAGAAAATGTATTATTAAATTTCACATTCAATTTATTTTGAGTGGACATATTAAATTAAATTAAATCTTAATGGTAAAATTAATGAATAGGATAGATAAAATCAAGTGGGGTCTATGAATAGTATAAAGTGGTTTCTTACCATTGCGGGAAAGAAAAAGAGTAGTTTTTAAAGTGGTTTCTCAAAGTTAGGTGGAAGAGAGAGAATGACAAAAATAATATATTTAATTGGTAAAAATCCGGTAGCGGTTTCTACCATTAAACATGGTCTTACATTAGCTAAAATTTAATTGTGGCAAAATATAATAATACCTCCATTTTGTTGGATGTTGCAACATAAATGTGGGTGCTTGGATTTAAGTTAATGAAATTAGTTGATGAAATTGAATTTAGAAAGAGAAAAGTAGGATGAGTGGATGAAATTGAAGGAATATTGCCATAAAAGGAATGTTTGCCAAATTCACAAAAAAAAACTAAAAAAGGAAATTGTGTCACATCCAATGAAACAGAGGAAATACTCAAACAAGTTTAAATACGTTATAATTACGTACTACCTTAGTTCCAGATTAAACTTCATAATTTGACTTTTATGAGTCAACTGCATCAACTTTGAACCATTAATATATATTTTTTGTATGTAAAAAAATTCTGAAAAAAATAATAGTTTGAAAATATATGCTATGATTAATGTAAAAATATATCACAGGATAATAATCATATATATATATTTTAAAGAGAATTTAATGATTAAAATTGGTTTATTTTGACTTCAAAAAGTCAAATTAGCAAGTTTATTTTTGCAGGGAGGTAGTACATGAAACAAGAAAGTTAAGTTACAAGCCAAAGTTCAGTAATGGACAAAAGAATAACCAAGAAAAATTACGGTTCTAACCCTCAATTTTATACTATATGGTAATATGTAATCTTAATTTTCTTTTAAAATGTCAAAATAATGTTAAATTAATTTGATCTTATAGTCATCGTCGATCAATGTAGATTAATGTTAAGTGCCGTTTGGTTTAATTAGGAGAAAGGGAATGGAACCAAAAAAGGGAAAGGAAGAGAAAGGAAATGAATGGTACTGGATTTATCAAATTGTTTGGTTCAGGATTGGAAAAGGAATCAAATTCTCCTCCATTGTATCTGTATGGTTCAAGAAGGGAAAATTTTGATTCTAAAATTTTAAAATCACATATACAAGATAAGTAATTTCATAACACATGCTAATAATAATGTCAAAAATTCATATGAGTAATATTTAAGAATTAACGAAAAAATTCTAATTTTTACTACAAATTTTGTGAAATATCATAAACAAATAGAAATTCAAATCGCTGCATAATAAATTAAATATTGTATGTTATTCAAGAACACATAATTAATTCTTTGTTATTAAACAAACATTATTCATTCAACATCGAGTACCATATAAATCCAAATATCATCACTCCCACCAGAAACAATACTGCCAAGTAGACCATTAACATATTGTTTTTTCAAATGAGTAGGACAGTTGAAAAAGATATTCAGCTTGTTTAGCTGAGCAGTTAGAACGTTTGTTGCCTCCATTGCCTCATTTGGTGTTAGTCATCCAATTCAATTAATTCACCCAAAACTTTGTCACACTTATCAACCGTTTCTTACTCACGATCATCAGATCGAACCCAAACATTGACTAGTAAAGAAGACTATTTGCATCTTTCATAAAATGTTGCAAGGTTGCTAATTCCGAGCCACCAGAATTCTCAGTTACCTTCTCTGTCACCTTTGTACTCTTCCTTCTTTTAGAAATCTTATCTTTTTTAACCTTCTTCAAGGGAGGAACAAACTCAAGGGTTCAACTTCACCATCATCATCACTTGAGTTAATGTAAACTTTTACATTTCTCTCATTTACCATGCTCTACGCTACATCTCAAAATCCCTCACCAAGTTTTCTAGGTGCATAATCCTTACCATAAATCTCCATCAAGGTATGCAAGTGAGGAAAAGACACGCCATATAAATTTTTGCAAGCAGGATGAGCCTAGAAAATGAAAAAACTATAATCATATAAAAAGTATAACGAAATAAATTTAGTGTATAAATGCATTGTATCAATTTAGTTTACCTTGCAATATTCAGCGTACACAGATATTTCCACGGATATCACCTGCCTTTGATAATCCCATTTGAATCCACTCTTTCCCAACATTTGAAGTATGACTCTAAATTTGGTGGCAAGAGTTTTCAATCGAGTTTCAATGAAAGATGTAGCTTTTAATAGACTGTAAATCAATTAGAATCAGTTTAAGAAAGGAATACTTTTTTTGATTGGTTTTGTACATATCATTTTCCATATTTGATTCTACGTTGAATACCATTTGTACTCACAATATATATGAATAAACACAACCACAATGATTTGTGAATTTTACATTCTATCATGGTATTAGTCAGGTCTCTCTAAAATTCTCCATCTTTTCCCTGAAATTTCCATTTTTCCCTGGGTTTTCCGATCGTTGGCTGTGCCCACCCGCTTTCTTTCGTTGATTTTTTCTTCCTTCAACCCTTGCTCGTCGGAATCGATCGATCAAAATTTTCTCCGCTGCTCAACGCTCGCTCAAGCGTCGCCGTACCGAATCCACACGTCGTCGTCGATTCGCTCACGCGTCGTCATTGATCCGTCCATGCGCCATCGATCTGGGTTCAACCGCCGTTGATCCATCCCTACATAACAGTTAAATCAGTTGTCCACTGCCATTCACAAGTTTGATGTGTGTTTGGTGCGATTTGATTTCTCTATTGTGCTTGGATCTTTTCCTGATGACGATCATTACTCTTCAATCGTTGATGAAATGCATCACCATCAAGCTTGGTGATTCCAACTACTCTCATTGGCATACTCATGTTACCTATATTTTAAGAACTGTCAAATTGATTGGTTATGTTGATGGTTCGTTTAAGTGCCTCGCTGCCCCTGCGAGCTCGGTTTCCAAGGAACTCGATGACACTTATGAGGATGCTAATGTTCATGATGCTTAAATTCAGAAAGATCAGCTAGATCAAGCCGTTATTTTTTCATCCCTGACACCCTCTAAAATGTCAGCAGTTGAGGTATGGTCACTGGTGCTCAGGTATGAGATGATTTAACCGCTAAATATCATAATAATTCTAGTGCTCATCGCCTTTATCTCTGTGATCGTTTATATGGAATTTGTTAAGATGATCAGTTTGTTTAAGAATATAATTCTCGTTTTAATGGCATTCTTAATGAATCGCGCGTTCTTGGTCATTCTCTTAATGATGAGGATATTGTTGTTGTGTTTTGTTGTGGATTGAATGATAAACTATCACAATTTTAAACTACTAAAATGGTGAAATACTTTTTACCTCCTTTATACACTATTGTTGTTGATGCTGAGACTTCAGAATTTTAACTCAAAGCTCGCTTGTCTACCTATGAACCAATTCCCTCTGCCTTTTTCTCCTTCTCAATAGGGGTCTGGAAAGGCAAACTGAGGCATAGGAGACCAAAGTTCTGGGTAAGGGAGGGGCAGCCGTGGGAGAGACGGAGGTTGGACACCGTTGCCGGCCGGCAGTGGCACTTCTCCATAGAGCGGTCGGCCTATTTATGTCTGCCAGTGGTGTCATCGTCCTGTCATCTTGCTAAATTTTGTTACAAACTGTCACATGTTACTCGCGAATAAATTAATTTTGCGAAGACAGCCCAACCATCTTATTATCAGCAACTGAATGCCACTCTTGATTGGTACATGAACTCTGGTGCTTCTAATAACATGACTGTTTCAGCTTCCAACCTAGCGTTGCTCCTTATAGCAATAATCATCGTGTTTATTTTGGCAATGGTTCTTCTTTGCAAATTTCCCATGTTGGCCATTCCCGGATTTCTGATTCCCTCACTTTATCTGATGTCTTAGTTGTTCCAGATATCACCAAGAATTTATTGTCTACTTCCAAGTTAACAAGGATCTAAATGCTATTGTTTGGTTTAATGACACTTCTTCCACTATTCAAAACAAGGCTACCAAGGAGCTCGCGGGCTGATGACACAATTAGGAAGGTCTCTACATTTTAGATTATGGTGGTTCTGCTTTATTTTCATTTGTTAATTAAAATAAAGCCAAAGCCTCATTTGAGCTATAGCATAGTCGGTTAGGACATGTTATTTTTTGTATTATTTCATCTTTGAATAAGAATGGTAGTTTGCCTATGCCTTATTTATATACTTCTTATGAGATGGCTAAAGGCAAGCATCTTTTTTTAATGATAATTTAAAATGCGCACCATGCATACTTGATTTAGTTCATTGTGTGCCGGGTACCTTTATTATGTCATTTTTATTGATGATTTCTCTCGGTTTACTTGGCTATATCATCTTCGAAAAAAGTCTGATTTTGTGAAGGCTTATATGAAATTTTAATCTCTTGTTGAGAATCATTTTTCTACCACCATTAAAGCTTTTCAGAGTGATGGTGGAACCGAGTTTGTGAGTCATCACATGCGAACTCATTTTGCATTTAAGGGCATTCATCATTAGCTTTCATGTCCTTACAATCCAAAGCAAAATGGTCACGCAGAGAGGAAACATCGTCATATTATAGAAACAGGTTTATCGATGCTCTTTCATTTCAGTCTTCATTATTCATTTTGGTAGGATGCATTTTTGACAGCAGTCTACATCATTAACAGATTGCCTACTCCAGTTTTATCTGGTCAGTCTCCTCTCTTAGTTATTTTTTGTACTATGCATGAATACTCCAATTTTCATCCATTTGGTTGTCGAGTTTTTCCATATTTGAGGACATATGATGCACATAAACTGTCCCCTCGGAGTATGTCTTGCATATTTGTGGGTTACAGTTCATAATAAAATAGTTATCAAAGTCTTGATCCTCTTATGAAGAAGGAGTACATCACTCGCCATGCTCGATTTGATGAGTTAATTTTTTCAACCAACCGTACTCGCACTGTTGTAGATTTATCATCACTGGATGTTTCAGCTTTTTTGGAGCCTCCGTCGGTTCCATCGGAGGTGTTTGAGTCATCTTCTTCTTCTTCGGAATCACCCATTATTTTGGAAGATTTAAATTTTCATATTTCACCGAAAGCTCAGGGTTCTTCAGAAAAAAGATTTTGTTTGCCACAGTGTGATTAACAGCATGATAAAACACAGCCAACACCGCTAGCTCAATCGCCGACGCAGCTGCAGATAGATCACGCGTCGGCCACCCTGGCTGCGTCTCAGCTTCACGCACCGGCCACTATAGCCTCGCATCGTCCTCACGCATTTCTAGCCCTAATGCATCCAGCATCTCCGGCCAGCCAAACTTCCCCAGTGCCCTAGCCATCAATGTCCACCCTGATTTTTGTGTGTGATGCCTCAAGTTTCGTGCCTGCTGCAGGATCCGTACAATTTTCGGCTGCAGATCTCTCATTCTGTCATCTAATGGCCACTCGTTTGCGCACCGGTTCTTTACGGTACAAATATTTTTATGATTATGATATTTCTGGTGTAGTGAGTGCTTTGTTTACAAAGACCAAGTCTTGTAGTCATCACTCTACGGTCAAGGATCCTAAATAGGTTGCTGCCATGGATTCAGAGATGGCTGCTCCTTGCACTCAACAGACGTGGGAATTAACTTGTGGCCTCCAAATATTAGTGTCGTTGGCTCAAAATGGGTGTGTCATTTAGAGTACAAGTTTGATGGTTGTCTTAACCGGCACAAGGCCAGGTTAGTTGCTCAAGGTTATTCACAATTACACGGTTTTGATTATGATCATACATTTAGTCCCGTGGTGAAAGCATATACTATTCATACTTTTTTTAATCTCTTGTTGCCACTCGTGCTTGGTTTCATCTTTTCAGTTCCTTTTTGGTTGATCTGAGTTTTGAATGCAGTTTTGCAGACATCTCCTTGTTTGTGTTTTCAAAAGGTGCCTCTTTACTTTATTTACAGGTTTTTAT
This sequence comes from Rubia tinctorum, assembly GCA_032355605.1. Lineage (NCBI taxonomy): Eukaryota > Viridiplantae > Streptophyta > Magnoliopsida > Gentianales > Rubiaceae > Rubia > Rubia tinctorum. Next base: position 6,041 of record JAULKM010153553.1, read on the forward strand.
GTTGATAACATTATTCTCACTAGGAATGATGATCATATCATTTGGAAATTCATTAATCAGGTTAATCAGGAATTCAAAATTATCGATCTTGGTAGTTTACAACATTTCTTGGGATTGGGGGTTGTTCGTACTTCAGATGGCTTATTCTTGGTCAAGCCACATATGCCAAGGAAATTTTATTGCGCGCCGGAATAAAGGATTCTGCGTCTGTTGCTATTTCTGTTGTAGTATTTTTGCAGCTTTCAAGCTCTTTCGGTAAGCCATTCGGAAATCTCACACTTTTATCGCTCTTTCGTTGGTGCACTACAGTATTTGTCGATTACACGTCCCGAAATTTCTTATGTTTTAAACACGGTCAGTCAGTATATGCAGGCTCCTATATATGACCATTACTAGGCTGTTACTTAAATTTTGTGCTATGTCTGTGGTACTCTGAATTGTGGTCTTCAGTTTTATGCAAATTCGTCTGCTTTACCAGTTTTGAGTTATTCTGATTGGGCTCACTGTAATGAGACTTGTAGGTCTACCTATAGTTATGCCATTTTTCTTTGTGGCAACCTGGTTTCATGGAGTGCTAAGAAGCAACATACGGTCTCTTGTTCTAGTTTAGAATCAAAATATCGAGCTATGGCCAATACTGCTACAGAACTAGCTCGGTTGATAAATTTACTTTGGGATTTATGTGTATCGACGTGTGTGACTCCTATTTTTCCATGTGACAATAATAGTGATGTCTTTCTTGCTAAGAATCCAGTTTCGCATAAGTGAGCGAAGCACATTGATATTGATTATCATTTTGTGCGTGAGATGGTGTCTTCTGGCAAGCTCAATGTTACTTATGTTTCTACGTACCTCACACTTGCTGAAATATTTACAAAGGGTTTACCTCGTCCTCAGTTTGAGTTATTTCATTCCAAACTTTGCGTTGCGACCAGTCCCACGCTTTGCTTGGGGGGGGGGTAATAGAATTGTAAATCAATTAGAATCATGTTAAGAAAGGAATACTCTTTTTGATTGGTTTGGTACATATCCTTTTCCATATCTGATTCTACCTTGTATACCCTTTGTATTCACTATATATGAATACACACGGCCACAATAATTTGTGAGTTTTACATTCTATCGGCTATCAAACCATATCCCAGTATTGCCTTCCCAATAAATTCCTTCAAACGAATCATATTGCCATTTATAAATCCATTCTTGCATTCCAATGTGGATCAGTGGATAACTCACGCAAAATTCCTACGAGAACCTTTTTTTCTTCACTAGTCCAATATCATTTATTTTTACCCCTTCCATTAGCACCACCAGTTGACATACTTTCATTCATCCAGTTTTCACATAAATTCAATTCATCAATAGAGATAAATATAATCAAAAGAAACCATACCCACTGAAGTCATTAACCTACAAAAACACTAACTAAGTCATTAACATGCAAAATAGAACACAACAAAAATAAGTCTCTAAGATAGCACATGGCAATATGGAAGAGCTTTTTAAATCAAATGACAATATATATAGCAATATAATGGTAAGCTAAAATCTAACTTAATGACATGCATCTTAAAAATAAATTGGCATTGCAATTATTCAGTAAACTAAGAATTAATCATATAATCATTTCTAATGCACTGTAGTTTAAAAACTCATGGCCATATATAAATTAATCAAGTAAACTACCTTAAAAATGAGAAATAAAAATAATCAACTAAAATCATAAATAATAACTAAAAGTTGAAAATAAATCCAATTCATACTTAAAATTCAAAATTTTCTGATATTTATTCTGATACGTATAGAAACAACAATATGAACTATGTCTCTATAACATAAATAAAATTAGTTTCTTCGAACTCTAACTCGCCAGTTGAACATTTTTTGTGCCAATGAATTTCTATAAATAGTCCAAGGATCATAAACATCAATAGATGTCATATAATCAACTTCATTGTCGTCCCCATCGTCACAGGGATCAGAATCCTAATCATCATATATGTCCTCAAAATAAATCCAGGAGGCATATATTTCTTTATCAGATTGTTCAATAAACAACATGCCATGTGTTTGTAAACTAAACCGGGAAGGGCTTCTAAGTATTCCCCATCTCCCCTTGACTACCCCAAAATACTGTTCTATCACGTTTCTAGCCTTTGCATGCATGTATTAAGTTGAAACACTCTCCGACGCTTTGTGGTTGACGAGGACTATTGTTCCACTCTCTAAGGTGATAAAGATGTCCTCTAAATGGTGCAAGAAATCCCTCCCCATTAGTATATCCAGCATCATACAAATAATAACAACCTTTACACAAAAAATAATTTTAGTACATATTCCCTCCGTCCCAACAGTTTTGGCCTATCTACTTTTCCAAATCAAATTTGATAAACTTTGACCTTAAATACGAATTAATATATTTAAATAAAAATCATGTGAAATATTGGTAGATTCATCTTAGCATCTTTTTTCTAAATATCAAATTTTTATGCAGGAATTTTACATGTAACTAGAGATATTGATGGTCAAACATGATCATTGAAAATCGTGAAAAAGTAGATAGGTCAAAACTGTTGGGACGGGGGGAGTAATTTTTTTATATTTTAGTTATTAAGTATTCGTATTCTCATTTACCTCTAAGAACCTTTAAAACACTTTTCCTAGAAATAACATCATGTAGTACTCTACCATCGTGTGTTGAACCCTCCAACCAGGTAAAACGTTTTCCATCTTGGGAGAGCATACACCTAAAGCATTCATTGCAATTGTACCCTTTCTTGTCTGATATTTGGATCGATCCTTTGGTGGTACAGTTACATTAATCATTGTCCCATCAAGTGCACTTAAACAATCCTAGAAAATATACAACAATTTAAAATGATTTAGGGTATGTACAATGAAGGTTTTAGATTGGTTTCAATTAGAAATTGAAACCGAACTGAAACAACACTGAAACCGGAAACCCCCACAGTGAGGGTTTCAGGGTGGTCTCAAAAAAGTGAGACCACTCCTCGGTTGCAGCTAAATGAAATCGCCCCCAGTTGGTTTCACAAAGGCAACCCACGCGATGCATTGACTCAAGCGTTAGCGTGGACCATTTTCTTTCCCCAACATTACCACGTGGCACACTGTGGTTAGCTGATTTTTTTATTAAAAAAATACCTGATTTGGACACGTTGTCCAATCAGGTGGTGCCATGTATCCCAACTATTTTTTAAACTTGATTTTTAAAAATTGAAATTTAATTTCAGAAATTTTTAAAAATTAGAAAAAATATTTAAAAATATTTAAAATTCTAATTTATATTTAAAAATCAAAATTAAATTTTGATTATTTTAAAAATTGGAATTACATTTTTTAAAATGGTTCTTTTTAATTCTGTACATAAAATAATTTTTAAAATTGAAATTAATTTTAAATATTAAATTTCTAAAAAAAATTCATCTAAAAAATTATAAGTGTATCATTAAATTTCACATTTCAATTTATTATGGGTAGGAAAATTTATTTAAATTAAATATTGATGTTAAAATTAATGAGTAGGATAGGGAAAATCAAGTGAGATCCATGAAATGGTTTCAACCATTGTGAAGAGAAAAATGGAGTGGTTTCTTTATGGTTTCAGTTGATGAGATGGAAGAGAGAGATTGAATATTTAATAAACTGAAACCACAAGAGCGGTTTTAGAGCGGTTTCGGCACTACACATAGTCTTAATATAATGATTATTTGATTATTTTAAAGAAACAAGATCATTGTTTGTTTTGCCTTAAAATACTTCCATCTGTTGTCATTACAATCTTCTGTTATATGCAAAGGCTTCTTAAATATCCCAACATGAAACTTCAAAATTGCCTCCAAGTACCAATTAAATTGTCTACTAAACGCCTCATCACTTCTATAAAAATAGGCCCCACACATATATTCTTTTGGTGGCGTGCTATTGTATACAATAAAATCGCAACAAGCTCATGTATAGTCATATGCCCAGTATCACTCAAGCCGCGAATATCATAAATATTGTGAAAAGGACATCAATTCATACGAATATGACTCCCATATAAAACATCATTACCTCTCACTAATCTATTTAAGTTGATCATTCTCTTTATTATTATACTTTTATTGTTTTTGACAAGAGTTTTGAATTATACATTATTTTACCTATCGAGTAAGATGCCAAGTATACCAAAATCACAACATTAATCATGGGTATTGTAAATTCAATGAACTCCAATTCTTTTCTTCTTCTCAATGAAAGACCAAGATGAACCTTTCTGTGTATTATTAGCCAAAATATTATTTGGCCGTAAAAATAAAGGAACTAATGATGCGACAAATTAGGATTTCAAACTCATAAAAAAATTTGAAAATCATGCCATGACGTGTTACAACAGTATTGAAAATTGTGGACTTTATCATCCTCTTATCCTACTCTCCCAAGAACAACTCCAATAGTTCCCTCAATCTTTTAGTTGCTACAATAATATTTTACAATTATTATAGTGTATTTGTTCCAATAGTTTACTGTATATTTTCCACCATAAATTATTTCTTCATATTTTTTTTGAATTTTAATATGTTCCACTTTTTAAAATCTTTTATTATATTGTAAAATTATCTCAATTATATATTTACCTTAAATTCTTATTTTATTTAATCATAAAACAACAACATTTAATTCAAATAAAATATTTATCACTAATAAAAAACTATATATAGAATATTCAATAGACATTTTAATAGTATAACATTTAAATAAAAAAATACAACATTTAAAAATAAAAGTATAATATTTTTAAAATATAAATTTATACAAATATTTTAATTAAAGATACTAATGTAGACCTTAATGTGTAATGTAACTCGAATATTAACAAATGTAATTAATTAAAAATAGTTGGTTTATTTTTTTAAAAAAGATTATTCTTTTTAATTTTTTGTGAACATTAATTTTGTATCCTTTCTAGTATTATTTTACTATATTAAAAACTTATCACACTATTTATCGAAATATTATATTAATTCATAACCAAAATATATAGTTTTTCTATATATATTTTGAAAAATAATGTTCAAAATATAAAAGAATAAATCAATAATTTTGGAATATAATTATTTACAAATAATGTAAAAAATATATTTTAAAAAATTGTTTCAATATAAATAAATTACAAATAATATACAAAATATAAACATAAGATAAATATTTTTCATATATACTTTAATTATTAAATATAAAATAATAAAATAATTAATTTCTATGCATAATATAATTACAAATAAGGTATATAAAAAGAATAAAATAAAATAAAACAATGTTGAGTAAATGGTGAAATATAAAGGCTGGAAAAGAGAGAATAAAAAACAAGAAATGAAGAATTAAATAAGTTAAAATTTATCCGGGAGAAAAACAGGAAAATAAAAATGGTAAAAGAATGATGTTTCGTGTGAATAGTATACGTCAAATATGGCGTAATACTGTAGTTACGCGCGATACCGAACGTAATAATACCGTACATTTGGACTCTAATTTTAGTTATACTCTGATGTGGAACACTTAGATTCCGTTCCATTGAAGTTGCCCTAAAGGCGCGAAACAAAATGAAAAAAGGGAAATCAACAAATGCAGTAACTACAGTAGATGCTAAATATTGCGTTCTACTGTATTTGCGGGATGTTCCAAAATGTATTTTACCGTTCTATTGGAGTGAAGTTTTTGGGTTTTTTTGACGTTGAACGCAAATATTGCGTCTTATTGGAGATGCTCTGTTAATCTAAGCTCATATCTCTCCCCATTACATGTTTGTACAAAGAACCAATGAATAAAGATTTCGAAAAAAGAAGTAAAAGAGAACAGCATCACAAACATATATATGATTAATGTCCATCCCAATTCATTTTTGTAAGGGACTAAATCTTAAATACCAACAAACATATAATATATTTTTCCAAGAATCTTCACTGTTTGTAGCTTAAAGATTCAACCTTACATGTATATGGTAGATTATGAACTAGCTGGAGTAATAAAATCAATGATAAAAACTGCACTATATGAATGAAAACTTGAAGACGGGTCAATTTTACCAAAACTACCATAGGCGATTGAAAACGATGAGAAAATATATGAATCGAGAAGCCAAAATTTTACCAAGAGAATGGAGAAGGTCTTGTGGAGAAGTTGAAGGTTTTATGGAGAAGAAGCTGGAATGTTTACGAGTGGAAGAAGATGTGCTAGTGAAAGAGTTTTTCTCTCTTGGAAGCGAAACGTAGAATAGGAAAGTTTGGGAATCTGAATCTCACGGTAAGACTAGAGAATCATCATTCACCCAATTGAGAATATCTCAAACTGTAAAAAATGGAAAGGGGATGATTAAAAATATGAACCAAATATTAACTAAATGATTCATTATGCTTTATTCTATTTCCCCATTTTGATTCCCTCCAACCAAACATCCCCTAAAATGATTAAAAGGCCCTTGAAATAAAACTGTTAAAAAAGTTACTATTTTCCTCAGACCAATCAAGATTGAATCTTTTCATTCTTCACCACATGACTCGAATTTATTTTGACTTCTTCACCATAATTTTGCAACTTTCCTTTCCTAAAATCCTGTCATCTCAGAAATCTCGAGGCCTTCTTCTTGCAACCGCAACATTTGTCCACATAACTGTCTCACCAATTTTGGATCTCGGGATTGTTGTGGTGGGGGAGGTAGGTGGTGATCATGTTGCAATGGAGGCCCCTAGGGACGGTAATAGAGATATAGTTGATTTAAAACCAGGATAAAAAATTAATACTATTTCTAATTGGTTTTGTATATATCATGGTATGCCTTGCATACCCTTTGGACTCACTATATATATGAATACACACTGCCACAATCATTGGTGGGTTTTATATTATATCATGGTATCAGTCAAGTCTATCTTAATGTTCTTTGGCTTTTCCCAAAAACTTTCAAAATTCTCTCCCTATTTTTTCCGATCATAGGTTGTGCCCACCCACCTTCTCCTGTTGATTTATGCCACCTGCAACCCTTTTTCGCTGGAATCTCTGACCGAAAGCCCCTTTCCACGCCTTCAGTGGCTCCTATAGCTTCTGCCGTTGTCTTGGTTTTCTGCTCCTCTTTCAGTTCCGGTCTTTGGTCTTCTGCTCTCTTTCCTAGTGTTTTCTGCTTGGCCAGCTTCTTTATTCGCTGATTGTTTTTTGTCTCCAGTTGTCTTCTCCGATCAGGCTGCTCTTCACCACCATTGCAGTCTGATTCTGTCCAACAATCCCAGGTTCTTTGTTATCAAGTGTGTTCTTCGCTACCAAGTCCGATCCCGTCCCAATTTTAGATGATTTGGTCTCCCCGAACAGTGTTAGATCTTGTCGACAATTGTTTCCAGCAACTTCTTCTTCAAACGATGAGTGCGTGAGCCCCCATGCACCATCCAACCAGCCCGCACATACATTTTTGTGTCTAATTCCCCTAGTGTGTGAGAAACACGCTTCTCGTCATCAGTGAGTTCTCGCGTGTGTTAATTTCTCCCGAGTTGATCAATTTCTTGCAAGTTTTTCCTCAACTAGTGAGCGCCTTGTCAGCGCTTGGTGAGAGCCTCATCAGCACTTGGTCAGAGCTTTATCAGCTTGGTCAGAGCCTTATCAGCGCTTGGTCAAAGCCTCATCAACGCTTGATCAACGTCTCGTCAGCACTTAGTTAACCCAGATTTTTTTTTTAAAATTATTGATTTTTTACTATGGCTCTTTTTTATCAACCACAGTGTCAATGGTGTTATGATATATTGCTTCTTCTTGTTCTAAACTGCATAATGAAAGGTGCCAGTTGCAGTGTCAGTGGTAAGAAATTTGGTAATGTTACTTCTATTTGTTCTCACTTGGTCTCTCGAGCCTCATCTACTGCTTCTCCACCACATGCTTCTTCGCATATTCGCTGGATAGCTGATTCTGGTGAGACTAACCACATGACTTCTTCTCAGTCCACTCTTGATCGAGTGACTCCCTATTCTGGTAACACTCGTGTGTTTTGTTGGATATGGTTCTACTCTTAACATCACCTATGTTGGTCATTCTCGAGTCTATGATTCACTATCCTTGTCTCGTATTTTGGTGTTTCTGCAAATTACAAAAAATTACTGTCTACTAGCAAGTTAACTCGGGATATGAATGTTGTCATTTGTTTAGATGATTATTATTTCACTATTTCAAACAAGTTTACTAGATATGTTGTTAGCAAAGGTCATTGTGATGGTGGCTTATATGTTTCAGATTATGGTGGTGATGCTATATATACTCTCATTGCATCGAGTACTTCAAAAGCATCTTTTGAACTTGGCATAGTAGATTGGGTCATGTGCCTCACATCATCATTTCATCTTTGAGAAAGTCTTGATGTTTGTTAGGTACTAGTTTGCTGCCTAAGCCCCATTTATGTAACGCATGTGAGATGGCTAAAGGCAAGCGTCTTTCTCTTAGTGATAATTTAAAACCTGCACCACACATACTTGATTTGGTTCATTGTGATCTATGGGGACCCACACATGTTGTCTCTCGAGCTAGCTACTCCTATTATATCATTATTGTTGATGATTTTTCTCGGTTTACTTGATTATATCCTCTACGACGGAAGTATGATTTTTGTAGAGACTTACATGCAATTTGAAGCTTTAGTTGAGAACCAGTTTTCTACCACCATTAAAGTATTTCAGAGTGATGGTGGAATTAAGTTTGTGAATCATCGCATGCGAACTCATTTTGCGTCAAAGGGAATTCATCATAAACTTTCTTGTACTTACACTCCTGAGCAAAATGGTCACACAAAGAGGAAACATCGTCATAATACTGAGACATGTTTGTCGATGCTTTTTCATTTTGGCCTTCATTATTCATTTTGGTATGATGAATTTTCGACAGCACTCTACATCATCAACAGACTGCCTACTCTAGTTTTATGTGGTCAGTCTCCACTCTCTATTATTTTTTGTAATACGCCTGACTACTCAAATTTTCATCCATTTGGTTGTCAAATTTTTCCATATTCGAGGCCCTATGTTGCGCATAAGTTAGCATCTCAGAGTATGTCTTGTATATTTTTGGGTTAAAATTTATAGTACAAGGGTTATCGGTGTCTTGATCCTCTCCCGAAGAAGGAGTACATCACTCGCCATGCTCGGTTTGATGAGTTGTTTTTTCTAGTTACCCGTACTGGCTCTATTATAGATTTATCATCACTAGATGTTTCAACATTTTTAGAGCTTTTGTCAGTTCCATCGGAGGTGTTTGAGCCATCTCTTTCTCCGCAATCACCCATTATTCTAGAGGATTTAAATTTTACGATTTCACTTGAAGCTCGGGGTTTTTTATATAGAAAAATGTGTTTTTTTCCATATGGTGACCAACAACATGACGATAGCATCCAGTGCCTCCGTCAGAGCCACCCACGCAGTTGTCACTGATCCATGAGCCGGACACCCTGGTCGTGCATCAGCTTCCCGCTCCGACCACACCGGTCGCGCATCATCCTTATGCGCCAGCAGCCCCAATGCATCCAACACCGCCGGTCGTTCTGACGAGTACAGTTTCCCCAATGCCATCATCTTTGATGTCTACCTTGGGTGTCATGCCTGACTCCTCGGGTTTCATCCCACCTTAGGATCCAAGTGAACTCTGGCTCTGGATCGTTCACACACTGGTTCTTTACGGAACAAGGATTTTTTTATTATGATATTTCTTGTTTACTAAGTTCTTTATTTGCAAAGACCGAGCCTCGTAGTCATCACTCTGCAGACAAGGATCCTGAATGAGTTTCTGCTATGGACTTAGAGATGACTGCTCTTAGCACTCAACAAACGTGGGAGTTGGTTTTGCGTCCTCCAAATGTTAATGTTGTTGGCTCTAAATGGGTGTATAGTTAAAATACAAGTATGATGGTTCTCTTGACCAACACATGGCCAGTTTAGTTGTTAAAGGTTTCTCACAATTACCTAGTTTTGATTATGATCATACATTTAGTCCGGTGGTGAAAGCACCCACTGTTCGTACTATTTTATCTCTTGTTGTCACTAGTAATTGGCCTTAACGATAGCTTGACGTCAAGAATATATTTTTAAATGGTATTCTCGATTCCCTGGTTTATATGGAGCAGTCTGCTGGTTACAAAGACCTGATGCATCCTGATTATGTATGTTGTTTACGGAAGGCCATTTAAGGTTTGAAATAATCTCATCGTGCTTGGTTTCAACGTTTCGGTTCCTTTTTGGTTGGCCTGGGTTTTGTATGCAGTCTTGCACATACTTCTTTGTTTGTGTTTTCATAGGGTGCCTCTTTATTTATTTGCTGGTTTATGTTGATGACATTATTCTCACTGAGAATGATGGTCATCTCATTCAGAATTTTATTGATCGTGTTAATTAGGAATTAATGATTACCAGTCTTGGCACTTTACAGTATTTCTTGGGATTGGAGGTTGTTTGTACTTTTGATGGCTTATTCCTTGGTCGGGCCAGATATGCCAAGAACATTTTATTGCGCGCCGGAATGCAGAATTCGACACCTGCAGCTATCTCTTTTGTAGCATTTTCACAATTTTAAAAATCTTCCGGTATGCCATTCGAAAATCCCACACTTTATTGTTCTTTGATTGGTGCACTACAGTATTTATCGATTACATGTCCCGATATTTCTTATGCTGTGAACAATGTTAGTTAGTATATGCAGGCTCCCACTAATGATCATTACTAGGTCGTTACTCAAATTTTGTGCTATGTCCATGGTACTCTCCACTATGGTCTTCAGTTTATTGTAAATTCATCCACCTTACCAGTTTTGAGTCATTCAGATGCTGATTGTGATAGAGATCCGGATACGACTACCACCATAAATGAAGACATTCCACGTCTTGATCAAACATTCAAGGGTTATGTTTGTGATCCTCTAAGCAACATGATTGGTCCTATGACAAGGTCAAGAATGAAGCTTAGAGATGCTGCATT
>JAULKM010153570.1:0-17033 GCA_032355605.1 Rubia tinctorum
CTTATCAATGAGGTTTGCAAATGGTCGTTGAACGTCTTTGTGAATTACTAACTAAGAAGAAATGAATGTTGATCTTTAAATAGAGGTGATAACATTCCCCATATGCAATTAATGTGAATGAATGAGTGAATGAGTCTAGAATCTATAAGTGGTTTGGAAGTGGAAATCAATTGCCCCCAAGGCTTTGTTAATTGTGATTTACCATCTTTTATTAGTTTACTTTGATAGTTGTGTTGTCTTTCAATTCATAACTTAGAAAACCAACCAAACCCCCCCACCTCTTTACATGATTTTATATATATATATATATATATATATCTCTTTATCTAGGCTTATATCCACTCCTATATGTATGGACCCTTAGGAAAATTCCTTTTTTTGTGGACGACCCCGACTTGCCACTGTCTACTTAATTTTATTTAGTAAGCATTTAGGGCTTATAAATTGTATCTTTGAGAGGTACGACGATGACCTCCCAAGTCATCCTGGTCAAGGTTTATTTCTCTCTTCACATAGTTCATTACAGTTGACTGCTTATTGTGATTCTGATTGGGCTGCTTGTTCCATTATGCGACGCTCTCTATCTGGGTACTTTGTGATGATTGGTGTATCATGCTATGGCTGAAGCGGATACACCAATCGTGATATAGCCGATTGTGATTGGGCTGCTTGTGATGATTGGTGTACCAAGAAGCAAACTGTATTTTCTCGTTCTTCTGCTAAAGCAGAGTATCGTGCTATGGTTGTTTCCTGTTGTGAGTTGTTGTGGCTTAAGGCATCACTTTGTTAATTAGGTGTTGTGCATTCTACTCCTAAATTTTTTTTGTGACAGTCAATCTATTCTCCACATTGTGGCAAATCATGTGTTTTATGAATGTACGAATCATATAGAGGCTGATTGTCATTTCGTCCATGATCTTGTATAGTCATGTACTATTTTTACTCATCATATCCACACGACTGACCAACCTTCCGATTTGTTTACTAGAGCTCTCGGACGAATTCAGTTTCATTAATTACTTGGCAAGTTGGGCATTTCTGATCCCCATGCTCCAACTTGAGGAGGAGTATTGAGGAATAATAATATTATGTAAATATTACTTGTAATTGTAATTAGATTTAGATTATTTTTCCTTTTCAGTATAGGTATTTGTACCTCTATATAATGTACCCCAGAGCATGAATACATACACACATTATTACTCGTAAGTTCTACATTTAATCTTAGCATGGCAAAAGGTATTGACACCCATTCATCCATTTTTAGACCAGCTAAGCTTCCTTAATTTCCATAAATATGAAAACAGCAACACAAAACACAATTGAACACTTAAACTGATGCGGAAATCAATTAAGATAACAATAACACAATTCAACATCAACAAATGAACTCAACATATTGAATTGTGAATCTAAAACTACCTATTAATGCTCAGATGCCTATTCATTATAATAGTGCAGAGATAAATAAAGCCTTCCAACAATATAAACTTGGGAAATCCTACTAAATCCAACAATATAAACTTGGGAAAAATACCCCACAGAAAAAAGAGGAAGAAAGATGAAGAACTTATACACTAAACTGGATAATCTAAAACCAGAGAATCATTCTAACAAAAAAGTTCATAATTTAGAGGTGTCAATTGGGTGGGATTAGAGGTGTCAATTGGGTGGGATTGGGAAGAAATGGGGTGGGAAATTAAAAAATGGTTAGTTAATGGGATCGGGTATTAAATACCCATTAGCTTTTGGGATTGGGCGGGATGGGAATGATTATATTTAATGAGAAATTTTGATTTCAATGGGTCCCAAATTATGTCAACTTAATGGAAACACAACAAATACACAATAAATATCCAAAATTACCCAATTAAACTCATATGTAATATTTAATATAAAAATTCACTATAATTCCCAAATTATACATCTTTAACGCATGTATAAATCAGTAGCCTAATAATTTGGTGTTATTAGACAGACCGTCACTCATTCGCTTAAATTATACTATAATGTGCCGCTGGATAGGTACAGTTCATGTCCTTTCATTTCAATTCTACAACACTTAGGACCATAAATGAGTCGAGCTAAATCGAACAATCACTCATTCGAATTCAACTCGTTTAAAATATCTCGAATTCCAACTCAACTCAAACTCGTGCGAACCTGTAGTATATTGGCTCAAGGTTGAATTCGAATGAAATTAGTTTGACTCGAGTTCGATTTTGAAGCAAATTGTTTGCGAACATCTCGGTCAAATCTCAACTTGAATTCCATTATGATCAAGCTCGTACAGTATTCGAGATCGAGCTCGTACAGTATTAGAGATCAAGCTCGTACAATATTAGGGATCAAGCTCGTACATTATTCTAGATCGAGCTCATACAATATTCAGGATCGAGCTCGTACAATATTTTAGATCTAACTCGTACAGTATTCTAGATCGAGCTCGTACACTATTCTAGATCGAGCTCATACAGTATTCTATATCGAGCTCGTACAGTATTCTGGATCGAGCTCGTACAGTATTCGGAATTGAGCTCGTACAGTATTCTGCATCGAGCTCGTACAATATTCATGATCGATCTCGTGGATCGAGCTCGTACAGTATTCTAGATCGAGCTCGTACAGTATTCTAGATTGAGCTCGTACAATATTCGAGATTGAGCTCGTACAGTATTCGAGATTGAGCTCGTACAACATTAGAGATCGAGCTCGTACAGTATTCTAGATTGAGCTCGTACAGTATTCGAGATCGAGCTCGTACAATATTCGAGCTTGTACAATATTCGAGTTCGATCTCAAACCCAACTAATATTGTTCGTCAATCTCGTTGAATTTACAGAGTCAACATATTATATATATATATATATTTCATTTTTATTAAATATAATATAATGTAAATAATATAATATATTTATTCATTACTCGTTTTCGAGATCAAACTAAATTAATTTCACTCGAGATCAATGTGAATCATGCTTTTACAGGTTCAATTGAATCGAATCGAGTTCAAAATATTTAAACCATTTAAACTTGAACAAACTCGTTTACAGTCGTAGTAGAAATTTGATGAAATTTGGAAAATATAACTATAAAAAAAGTCAGAAAAGAATAAAAAAGTATACATGGTTGTGTGGAGTCTAATTACACTAAATAATATATTCATCAAAAGATGGGATTAATCGGGTATTAATTGGGTACCCATAATTACCCAATTTCAAATGTGTATATGGAAAATTGGGATCCTAATCCAATTTCTCATTGTAAGTTGTAACTCAATGCTATAAAATTCATTTGATCATAATCCCAAACTAAAAAATAATAGGAATTTTTAATCTCATTAACTTGTATTCAATCGATCCCAATGGTTATTGAGATTAATTGACTTCTCTAATTATCGTATATGATATTGTTCAATTCAACATAACAAGTAATTTTTAAATATCTACTTTTTATTTATCGTTATTATATATACACAAACATATTTAAAATAAAACATGTTTGTTAAACGGCGTGATAATAATTATAGTGCAAATAGAGGTGAGACGGACGGAGAGAGTCCGTGACATATGAATGAGTGTGTACCACATTTAGAGAGGAAATATGAATTTTAAAGTCGTTTTGGAAGGCTTTTGTTGGCTAGCGGTGTGGTCGGGAATAAATTATAGCCATTGCACGCGGCTTGTTTCTTCTTCTCTCCTATCAATCGGCTATGGTAGGAGAGTAGTAGTACTCAGCGAGTGACCAGGCTCCCGTGCTCTTTTTTCAGCCTTTTGTGCGTTGCTGCAGTACACCACTCTATAATCCGTTACTCCATTTTCAGACCAACGTCAAACCTTTTGAAAATCTACCGCTCCCTTTTTCGTTTATTATCCTCTTAGTTAACGCATTTGATGCTACTTTTATTTTTAATAAATATATATTATATAAAATAATTTATGTTTATGTTTATTCACAAACTATATTAAACTATTTCAATAGCTTTTTGAAAAATATTTCACTTTTTTTTAAAAAAAAATCAAATAAAATATAATTTGAGGAACTTGTTGAACATAAAAGTGAAATTCACCTTGTCGGCGAGTCTGTCATGTATGCAGTATGTATGTTACAATAGGTACAAATACAACAAACCTAGACTAATATACATGTGTACAGATCAATCAACATCAATTCGCGGTACTCTGTCACCCCCTCAATCTAAGCGTAGGGTTACAAGATACACAAAGTTCGGATAGAAACATAACAAACAAAGTACCAGACAGATCCTAAAAATGAAAATATCAGCAACCTGCAAAAAATTCGGAGCATGACTCACATGAAACTTTCCTGAAGAAACCAAATCATGGACAAAGTGGTAATCGATGTCAATGTGACTGGCCCGATTGTGAACAATAGAATTGGGGGGGGGGATGACACTGCTATTATCACAAAGCAGGAGAGGTGTTGAATGGAGTGGCACTCAAAGCTCCTTTAGAAGATTACACAACCACGTATGCTCTGCAACAATGTTCGACATAGCCGGATATTCAGATTCATAATTGGATCGAGA
Organism: Rubia tinctorum; assembly: GCA_032355605.1. Classification (NCBI taxonomy): domain Eukaryota; kingdom Viridiplantae; phylum Streptophyta; class Magnoliopsida; order Gentianales; family Rubiaceae; genus Rubia; species Rubia tinctorum. The sequence continues at coordinate 4,550 of JAULKM010153570.1, forward strand.
AACCGTGGGTTGCTTTTTGGCACTCCAAGAAACAAGATTGCCACCAAGGAAAAGAGTATAATTACAAGTGGAGTGACGAGCATAATCTGCACCAGAGTACCACAAAATGGATAGAGAGCACGAGGATAGTAAAAAAGAGAGACAATAATGGAGCGTGCCACAAACATACCGGAGAATGTGGGTGACTACCTAATAATGATCGTCGCAAGGAGCTTGAACGAATTGGATGATAGAATTGACCACAAAGGAAAGGTCGGGCCTAGAGATGGTCAAATACTCTAAATCACCAACAATCGAGCGATACAACTTGGGGTTCGAGAGCTCGAGTTTCGAGGAACTCAAAAGTTGTGAGCCAAGAACAAAGGGAGTAGAGACAGAAGTGGCATTTGTTATACCTGCACGCTGAAGAATCTCCATAGCATACTTAGCTTACTCCAAAAACAGACCAAAAGAAGAGCGAGATACCTCCAAGCCCAAAAAGTAATGTAGATAACCAAGATCCTTTATTGAAAACTCATTATCAGTTCGAGAGATAAACTGATGAATGAGAGAAGGATCATTTCCATCAAGAATAATATCATGCACATACACTAGGAGATACAAACCTTTGATCACTAGGAGAATACAAAGAGAGACGTATCTTTTGAGCAACACCAAAAACCCAATCGATAAAAGTTAGAGCTGAAGCATTGAAACCAAACTCGGGGCGCCGGTTGAGTCCATAAATGGCCTTGCGAAGGTAGCATACATAATATGGATGAACATGATCAGTGTAACTAGAAGGTTTTTCTATGAAAACGGGTATGTCAAGACGACTGCTTAGAAATGTATTCTTAACTTCCAACTGGTGAAGAGGCTAATGAAAAATGGTCACAAGTGAAAGAATAATTCAAATAGTAGATACCTTGACAACGAGACTGAAGACGTGAGTAAAATCCAAGCCAGTGAGCTAAGAAAAACCTTGAGCATTATACCGATCAATAGTACCATCGGGAGGATGCTTGAGGCGATAAACTCATTTGGAGCCTACACTGTTAACACTTGAAGGGCAGGGAACAAGATCTTTGGTACACTTCTGCCTAAGAACTTTTATTTCTTCATCCATAGTCGCGGTCCATGGGGAATCTTGAAGAGCTGGTCAAAACCCTCGATGTTCAATCTAAGCCAGAAGAGCCTCAAGAAACCAAGAGATGACATAGTTCAAATAATCCTCATCATATGACCGCCTGTCTGAGATCGAGTTGTTATACGATGACTCGATCTCAATGATAGAGGCGAAATAGAAATAGTCCGAGAGCCAGTAGGAAACACATATGGATATAGTGTAGGAGAACCACCTGAGGACAAGAATAAAGAGTCTGACACGGGTTCAAGTGCTATAGGGGCAAGCAGCAGAATGCGGGCAACACAAATGCAGAGGTATGCATAGGAGATTGAGGCAAATCCTCTATGTCGGGATTAATAAAAATAAAGATATCCAAAGATTTCTAAGAAGTGGAGGATGCGATAGACAAAGATGGAAAACAAGTTTCATCGAAACATGCATGTCGAGTCAGAAAAATCCTCTTTGGCCCAGGAAATGAAAGCCTTTATATTTAAATGCATAACAAACACAAATGCAGGACATACTACGAGAGGCCAATTTGTGTGGAGCAAATAGGCGAATGCATGTATAATCCCAAAGCCAACAAGTTAAAAGTTGGAGTAGCCTGGATGACGGCCAAATATTTGAAAGAACGGTAAAACATTATGAAGAACGAGCATGGGTAGATTTTTGATAGTGTATGTAGTGGAGAAGGCAACATCTCAATAGAAAGCGGCAAGTGAAAATGGAAGAGCATCATAGAGAGTCCCATTTTCATCACATAACGATGTTTACATTCTGCTCATTTCGCTTAGGAGTGGATGGACAAGAAATATGATGAAATATCCCCTTAGCCGTGAAGTGAGAGTGTATGCGAGCATTAAGGAATTCAATGTCTCCATCACTCTGAAAAACCTTAATAAAATAAGAAAATTGATTTTCCACCAGAGTTTGGTACTGAAAAAAGTCTCATATAAATCCAATTTTTGCCTCAATGGACATAACCAAGTAAATCGAGAGAAGTCAACAACAAAAATGACATAGTAAGAGTAACCATTGTCAGATAAAACAGGAGCAGAGCCCCAAAAATCACAGTGTACTAAGGCAGGTAAGGATTGTGCCTGTCTAGGATTGTCCACAAAAGAAAACCTTTGACCCTTAGTCAATTCACATGATGAAAAAAAAGATTTAGGCAATAAAGAGGTGACCTTAACAAGGTTTAATTTATTCGACAATGAAATAACCACAAAGAAAGTACTCCCTAATCTAGCATGCCAAACTTAAAAAAATGTCTTATGTTTGTTGGCTTAAACATAAGCAACAAAAGCATCACCACTCTGTTCAAACGCACAAAGACCATGTTCACAGTGCTCTCAACTCACGACTTTTTTTGCCTGTTTCTAAATCACAAATGGATTTGCATCAAAATAAACCACAACATTTAATTTTTTTGTGAGTTTGTTAATTTATATTTTCTAAAAAAATGTAATATCCAGAACCACCAATACATCAGTTAAAGAGAAATTACATGAAAATTTATGATAACAAACATGGGTAATAGAAATAGGACAACCATTAGCAATAATAAAAGAACAGTTACCATGAAAGGGAACAACGATGTAAAGTACCAAGGAGGTAGAGGTCATGTGGTTGGTAGCTTCAGAGTCCAAGTACCAGTCTGAAGTAGTAGTTCTCTCAAGTGAAACCAATGACTGAAATGTATCAGCAAGATGGGCAGACTCCGATTGGCAAGCAAAGGAGGAGAGTTTGTAATAATTTGGAGCAGTGTGACCAAGTTGGCTACAAATCTGACATTTAGGATACCACCTTTTTTGTTTCCAGAAAAATTACCACGACACCCTCGTCCAAAACCACCACCACGGCTGCGCGTGAGTGTCACACACCCTAAAATTAGAGATGCCGCTACCCTGCACCTGAGTGTGCCGAGGAAAGAAATGCAGACAGAGTTTTAAGATTACCAACGGGAGAAAGCTGAGAATTCTGGGCAAAAAATTTGTGGTTGCGAGCACGAACAACGACGTATGCATACAAAAACAGAGGCGGTTGAGCTTTTTGAATGCTGGTAAACTTTAAGAATGTCAGACCCATTACATGGAGGAAGAGGAGGGTTGGTTGAAACCGGACAATCCATTAAATCCAATTGATCCACAGTGACTTTGAAACGTTGATAAAAATTAAGGACATATTCAGATCCTCGTCAGTCGTTGTTAAGCTCTTTGTGAAGCTGCATCGTTGTAGTGGAGGAAATGTTCTCGAGGGTCGCTACTAATGCATCCCATATCTCCTTGGCGGCGGCGCAATCGATGGTTTCCTTGAGTAGTTATTGTGACAGAGTCGCCAGAGGAGGTGCCTCCAAAGTAGTCGGAGACACTGCTATCGTTGTAAGTACTGTTGGATGAAGACAGCGAAGGGGATATAGACTAGGGATGGACTATAGTTCTGTTGAGAAATCCGAACAAATTTTATGATAAAATTTCTAATAATTGAGGTGAATATGTATAAAAAGACGAAGTCTTATATAGGACCGTGTCACAACTAAACCATCAAATTGTAATGAATTTAGCATGGAGTTTTATATTGAAATTTGAAAAGTTCAAGGGTTGGGTGTGCAATTTTAATTCACACTTAAATCCTGGTATAAGTATTAAAATTTCCAGCTTCTTTTCTAAAATTTCCTGCACAAAAACCGTTTCGTATTCATCATCTCTGCAACTGCTCTTTTTTAAGCTCTTAAATCTCAACCGCATTAACCGTTCATTTTTCTTCAATTTTATCCCAGGATTCTCTGCATTTTGTTTCTCATTTCTTCCGTGCAGTGATTCACAGAGAACGCTTGGAATTTTCGCTCCATTTTCCAGCATTTTTTTTACAGTTTGATCTTTGTTTATCGGTTATCTGCCACGTGATGACCTTCGTGTTTTTTTTATCTTCATAGGTAATGTCTTCGTTGTGCTTTATTTTATGCGTATTTTATTGTTTTCTTCGCTTTGTTTAATTTTTTGGTGCATGTGCTTTTTATGCTTCGTGTAGGTTTTACTGAGTATTTATTATGCTTATTTTGTGGTTTTCATCGATCATGTAGTTGAATCATCCTTTATTGTGCATTCGATTTGATGTTTTTAGGGTTTATGTTGTTCAATGCACTAATATTTGGGGACCACTATGGTTTTTTGTGCTCTCTGAATAGTTCTTATAGATTTCATATTTCACTGGTTGTGTATGATGTTATTCAATTATGATTGTTCGGATTTTTCCATTGATTTCGTACTGTTTTGAATGTGTGTGATATCTTAGAGTTTTGTTAGGTTTTTTTGTTCTTGTTCTTGTTTCGTAGATAGATGTTTAAGAAGACTGCTGCTACTGAATACCTTGATGAAGTTGTTTTGAACGTTGCAAAGTCCTATGTTGAGGTGGTAGAATGCAATCGTTGCATTGTGAAGAAAAATATAAAGACACTACAAGAAATATAACCTTTTGCGACATAAAAATTGTGCCGTTTATCCTTCATTTAGTGTCCCAGAAGGTATTTGCGACACATTATGCTTCATTTTATCTTTTGTCACCAAAGAAATTGAGGTATTCTTTGTCACACTCTTTTTTTATTATGACGCAAAAAGAGACAGAATTTGTGTCACTTTTTTATTTGTTGCAATGGATTTGTGCCGTATTATGTATCATATAATTTTTGTGATGCATGCATATTTGTGCACTTTATGCAACGGTATTTAAAGGACGCAAAAAAAATTGTGACATTACATGTGACACTACTATCAATCTGACCTAATTAAATGCGACTTATTTGACGTCATATTTAAATTAATGTATATTTTCTTGACACATAAATTATGTCACAAATATTTCATATTATGTCGCATACTGCGCGTCTCTTTCCAAAATGAGTCGCAAAATAAATTAATGTATTATGTTGCATACTTATTCTTGGAGATCTTGTCACATTTTCCTTCTCTTCAGTGTTTTTGTTGTGCACGTACAATGTCTTTTTTGCGCTTTTGGTTTGCAAGCAAGGATACATTGTTAGTTTTTGTATTTTTTTAGCTCTTGAAACCTTTGGTGCAAGCAGAACAATATTTGGATGCAGCTTTTTCTTTTTTCCCTTAGTGAAGTCTTAAGTGCATCAGTGCAAGCACTAGAAGTGGAGGACTCAACCTACTGATTATATAAAAATGCTGAACGTACATGGGAATATGGATATGCGGGAATGCTTGATTCTTCAATTGACACTGGTCAGAACCCCAATCTTCTACAATCAACCAGAGTCTCTCAGTCAATTAAAAACAAATTTGGGACCATTAATTTAAATGTTTGATACACAGTTTACATCAAATACAAAAAAAAAATCAATCATCTAATCAATTCTACATCTCAAATCTATGTTTCTTTTACGAGTCGAGAAAACCAAAATGGAAAATCGAGCAATCCAACACCATAGTTTACCTTTTTTTCCAGATATGGGCTGAAAATTTGAGGTGGCCTTATGACCACTTGGGCATCGAGAACTAGACACCAGGAATACCGATCCCACTGTTGAGCTTCCTTGTCCAGATAGAGATGGCATCGACCAGTAGAACATGCAAGGACTAGTTAGATTGGCGATGAGGTGTAGATGGTGTGGCGATGGTGATGAACATGCAGAGACCGATGGTAGCAGGGGTGAGGCGTAGCTGGTGTAGCGGTGATGAGCTGGTGAGATATGGTGAGTGTTGGAGAGGCGATTCTGGCAGAGCGGTGAGTGGTGAGCGGTGGCGAGGTAGTTTCAAAGCGGCGAGTACGTGGTGATGAGCAGCGTTTTAAATGGAGAAGAAGATATTTCTGTGGATTAGCGGCGAAGGAAGAAGGAGTGAGTTAGAAAATAGGTTTAGAAGCAATTTATATAATTAGGTTTTTAGGTATATCTTTTGGGCTGAAGAGTTTGGACTTAGAAAAGGCCCACCTCAAATAATGCCTACGTGTATCATTGAATCTGTACACCAACTATTAACATTGGTCAATGCAAAATTTAAGAAAATTAACAACTTTGAAGTAAAATAAACTGATTCAATAAAATAAAACTGCAAATGATGCCTTAGTGTATCACAAATTTGCAACAAAATATATTTTTGTCTATTACTTCTTTCATTTTAGTAGAGTACCGTAAATAGTGTCATAATTTTGAGACAACAGAAAAGGTGCCGCACTGATGTCATAAAAGATGTCACATATAAAAAGAATGACGTAAAAATGCCACAATATATCATCTAATTAAGACAATTTTGAGAAAGTATCGTAAGTGATTTGTCGTAATCTTACGTCGTTATGTTAGCTGTCGCATATATACAACAAAAATGGTGACACGGCAAAAAATGACACAATAGTACCATAAATTTGCAACAAATTTATAATTGGATCGTTTAATTGTGACATTTTAGTTGAGTGTCGTATATGATTTTTTCATAATATTTAGACATTAAATCATGTGTCGCATATGTGACACAAGAAATGTGACACGGCAAAAAATGAGGTAAATATGTCGTAAATAAATGACAAATTGACATAAGCGTGGCAAATTTACAACATTTACACTTTTATCGCATTTATATATGATGCAAAAAGTCAACTTTATTGTAGTGAGAAAAAGAGTATCTTCTCAAGTTATTCTTGCTTGTTCACTTTTGTGGGATTGTTTGATTTTATTTCCATATTAAACTGTATTTTTTGGTTGTTCAGTTTTTTTGGATGTTGTAATTTTTTGGTATGATGTTTTATAGGATTATTTTGATGGTTCACTTATATAGTGCTCATGTTAATCAATTATCTAAACCGTCTTTCTAGTGTGATTTTCTTTGATTTTCTCATGTGTTAAGGTCAGTAATCTTTCTTCAATGTATTGTGCTTTAAATTTGTTTTCTATCTTTTCATTTGTTTGAATTATCATTTTCTATATGAGTAGCTATATTGATGTTTTTAGCTACTGTATGATGTTTTAAGTTCTGGTTATGATGTCTGATTTCTAGTTTGATATGATTTTTGTTGGATGCAAGCTTACTTTGTAGAGGTGTATTTCATGATTTTGCGTCTAGTATGTCTGTTTAGGCTCAAGTCTCAATTTCAGAGTGTGATGTTGTTTGTAACCGGGCTGAGCTTTTTTATGATGATTCGTATTTTCTGTTCATGTAGTTCTTTGCTAATAGTTTGCAGATATTGATGTTTACAAATCCATTGTGATTTTTAGATTCAGTGTGATGTTATTGATGTTTTATAGTTTTAGTTTCAGAATCATGTAGTGTTTGCAAAATGTTTTTCTTTTATTGATGTTTTAGTATCCTGAAATGATGTTGTTTTGTTTGAGATTGATGTCTTTATGTGTGTTGATATGTAGTTGTTTCCTGTTATCCCACTTTCCTTTTGCCAAAGCAATTAATGTTGCATTTTATTTTTTTATGCTTTAATAATTGAATTTGATGTTTTAGATGCAATTATTGCTGATGGCGGTGTTATGAGACAGTCACAACGACTGGTGGGCGACCCGAATGCTGATTTGATATCAAATTTTTTCTTTTTATTCATTTATGTGAATTTAGTATATTGATGATTCATATTTTGTTGATGTAGTTGTTTGTTTCAGGACTTTCTCTACAAAGAAAAGACAAAAGTAGACCTCCAAGAGAAAACTTGTTTTGGTGGACGAAGATGAAACTGCAGATGCAGCAGGTGTTCGTAATTTGGAGATGTCACAAATCAAATCAAGTGTTGATCTTGTTGATAATCCTGGACCTAAAGTTGCTCGAGTTGAATCTGCTCATCCTGAGGGTGCATCTACGAAGAAGATGCTGTGAAATACTATGGCTGTTAAGTGTAGTAAGATTGCCGATCAGGGTGTCAGTGGGAAAGGTATTGACTTTAAGTTTTTTTTCCTTATTATTTGACCTTTTAATGTTTTATAGTCATTCCTTATGCAATATGATATGATGTTTTATTTTTTGAAGCTGTTGGTGATGATAAGGGTAAAACCCTTCTTATCAAGAAGCAATCCAAAAAGGTTGCAAAGAAAAATTTAGATGCTGATGGTAGCATTTGTTTTACTTTTAGTGTTTGATTTATTTATAATACTATTTTAAAATTATGATGTGCTCTTGTAACATTCTGGTTTGATGTTTGATGTTTCATGATTTATAGTTGATGATTTAAGCTTCCAACATTTAGTATTTTACTAATGTGATGTTTTAATATCTAGTTTGATGTTTCTATTTCTTAGGTGATGATGGCAACATGAAAGTTGCTGATTAATTTTTTTTTGAAGTATGTTGTTGTTGGTAATGAAACAACTGGGCATGGTGATGTGGATGACATTAGTTTTTCTGGTAGGATTCGATATTTGTTTTTGTTCAAGTTTTTATAGCTTTGTTGTTTAGTTGTGATTCTTTGAATTCTATCATTCTAATATGATGTTTCATTTTTTGTTGATGATGAGGTGTTGAGTACTGATCCTGACACCCAAACTTGTAAAATAAATGTTGTTGAAAATGTAGGAGCTGAGACCATTGTGGATTTAGATAGTGGTTCAAAAGAGATTTTTGAAAGTTAAAGGAAAAAATGATAATGGTGACGATGATGATGGTAGTTTTGAAGATGAAAAATTAGAATCTGGATCCAAAAATTCTGAAAGCGGGAAGGAAGTTCATAAAGCTTCCAATGAAGATGCTGATTTGAGTGGTTCTAATTCTTAATCTGAACCTGAAGTGGAGGTTGTAAAGAAGCCCATGGGAAGGTTTAAGAAGATGATAGTGAAAGGGAAAACAAATGTGTCTGGAGTATGATGTTTATTAACTTAGGTGTTGTTGATGTTATTTGCTATGATTGCGATGTTTTTCTTTCAGATATTTATGTGTTTAGGTATGTATGTGATGCTTTATGACATCCATTTTATTTTCAATGTTGACAGGGGATATAGTGTTAAGTGTAGTCCTAGGAAGATTTAGAAATCATCTTGCTCGCTGATTGCAAACCAAATTAAAGTTGTGATTGGCATTGGTTTTTATGGCTTATTTAAACTTAACTTCACGCTCCCTTCCACATATATCTTTCCTTACCTTGTTTATAATTTAATCTCATTACCCATGTTCAAACAATAGCTTTCGATAAGTATTTTTTAACTCGTGATAATGTCATGATATTTTAGGACTGCCTATTGGTAGGGATGATTATGGATCTAGCACCTGACCCAGATCCACAGGGTCTAGGCCCGTAGGGTCGGGTATAGGTCCAAAATATTTAGACTCATTTGGTCTGGGTCCAGGTCTATATTTTAAAAATTGGGTTTGGGTCCGGATCTTGAATATTATAACTTAGACCTGACCCAGACCTAACATGTAGACCCATATAACCCTAACTAGTATATAATTTTACCTTACCCTAATTCCTAAATCACTTTCATATTCTCTTTGTATTTTTATTTTCAATTCAATAAATATTATGAAATGTGTTTTTTTTCTTGAAAAATTAATTCAAACGTATATTGAATTTAAATTATTTGTACTTAAAATAATACTAAAAGTTTTTATTTAGTGAAGGAAAAAATTATAAAGTTAGACACATAGGACCTATTTTGGACCTAAGACCCATTAGACCCATCGAGTTTGGGCATGAGACTAAGATTTTCAGACCCTACGAGTCCGGATCAGGTTCGGATCTAACTAAATTTAGGTAGGGTTTGGTATGGGTCTTATTAAACCCGACCCAAACCATGATCATCCGTACCTATCAGTGATAAGGAGGTGATTGAGGTTAGTAACGTTGGTAAGGGGGAAAACAAAGATTTAGAGCTGAGGGAGAAATTGATATTTGAGTTTGGGGTTAATAGCTTAGGAAATATCCCTTGTGATAGGCTGTTTGAGAAGATGAAGAGATTAGGTCATAGTGGCGATGGATTTTAGAATTTGTTTGTCATGTATGTTGTGTGTAATTTCTTGAGTCTTTATGCTAGGTGCTTTGTGGATTATAAGTTAGTTCACCTTTTTTAGGATGTAGGGGAGATCAAGAATTATGATTGGTGTGGGTACGTGCTTAAAAAATTGTGTGAGGTCGTGGGTTATTATAAGTCTAGTTCCTACACAACAGTGAATGCTTGTGCAATTGTTAAGAAAATTGTCGAGGCTAGTTTCGATTCTTGCCCCATGACTAAGGAATCATTTCCATTGACTTGCATGGGGAAGTATATGGGTTTCGATGCTGCAAAAAAGTCCAAGAATTGAAAGTGAACGAAAGATGATAAAGCTAGTTCAAGCTCACGGGTTTTGACTTTTCAGATTCCTGGAGATTTTCCCTCTAATGCTGCAATCAAGAAGGATGTAGGCTCTGTAAGTATTCTTCTTTTTCCACTTGTGATGTTTTAGATATTGTTGTTAATGTTTAAGATATTGTATGAGATGTTTTAAGTTTAAGCTTTAGGTGTTGTTATTAGTATTGGTGTGATGTTTCAATTTCAGTTTTTGATGCTTGCGGTGTGTTCATGTTTAAGTATGCAAGTGATGTTTAGTTTTGCGGTTTTGATACTTTAATGTGTGTCGATGTTTTGTTTTTAAGATATGAGTTTAATATTCTAAATATTTATGTGATGTTTCTTAATGTAGTTGTTAGTGATGTTATGTGTGCTATTGTGATGTTTTACTTTATATCTTCCTTGTTGGTTTTTCCTAATCTTTTGTATTTTTCCAAGCTTGTTGGTCAATCTTTCTATAGGTTTAAGAGAAATGTTGAGATTGTCACTAAGGTGTTGAAATCTGAGTTGGACAAAGGTGTTGCAGATGATTTCGCTACACTTGACACCCAATCTACAGCTTGTGTCAGTTCATAGGAATATTTTTTTTAATCCCGGAGTGTATAAAGCCATTGATGAGAACATAATGAATGCTATGAAGAATCGTGCTCCTATTGCTGCTTCTTTGAATAAGGGACCTGAACCCACATTCAATCTTGGTGTAGACAAAGTTGGAGAGCCCTTATCTTCAAAAGCACCAACACAAGGCAACTGAACAGAAGTGACTAATCCTAAGAAGACGGCTAGGAAGGGAAACAACCCTAAGAAAATTAGAAAGTGACTGTGTAGAAATATTATTTGACATTCATGTTTCAAAATTATTGGTTTAATTGTTGGTGTTGAGGCACTGAATTATTGGTTAATGTTTTGTGTTGATTTGGATCTTTTAGTTTTTATGTTAGGGATTTGATATGGCTTTTGAACCCTTTTGTGATGAATGATGTTTAATGTTTTGATAGTTATGGAGATTGACATTTTCACTGGCTGTCGTAATTTGTTTTTGTAACTTTTCTTTGTTTGTGTTGAATGTGATAGTTTTGGAAGTTGATGTGATGTTTTATTCTCAGTGTTTGATGTTTTATCCTTTCAATGTTTGTTCAGATGTTATATTTTTTACAAGATTTTTTTTATAAAATAAAAAAATTAAAGGTTGCTACTTTTATATTCCAACTTTATATGTTTTTTGTTGTGCCACTGATGATTTTTTGAATTAATTTGATGTTGAGCTATCAGCATTTGATGCTTTATATCTTTAATACAAAATTATTGAAATTACTTGGTAATCTGGAGTATACATAAAGACATATGTATCAACTTATATCTGTAAATCATCATGTAAAAAACTACTAGCATCATTCGATTGAAGTGGAACATCAAAGAAGTCAATGTGATAATAGTGGAATGTATAAGTTTAGTGGAGCATATGAATATCCTATTTAAATTAACATCCTCGTCAGTACATATTTATAAAACATCTAACTGTAATAGTGTAACATCATAGGATAACTGTAAATAACAATCATCTACCAACATACTGGTTTTAGATCAACTGAGAATTTGGTGTCTTGGAAATAAAATCATTTCTCACTGGGTTATTCTTTTTAAACTTACCTTTCACTCTTGCACTTATTCCTTTGTTTTTTTTTGCTTTTGGTAGATCAAGTACTTCAGGAGTTGTCTTGTTGTTGAACATGTTGTGTTGTTAGTTTCTGAGTGTTCTTGCTTATCCACTGCCTTCATTTTATTGATTGTAGCTGAGTCTCTATTCAGGCCTTCTTCAAGGATTTTTCGAGTTCTATTTCCTCTTCACACTTTGACACTAGATTTTAGTACTTGTGTAGCATATCATGACATTATGATATGACTAAATTGTTTATTTGGTCCCCAACATATATTTGAATATCATTTTTTGGTTCACACTCCCAATACTGCCCCTATTCGGCCCTTAACATTTTGAAAATAATTTGTTTGGGCCCTAAGGTGGTTTTCAAGGTGGTTTTGGATAGACTAAATTATTTTTTTGGGTCCTAACATATGATTTTATGCCATCTTTTGGCCCGCAAAAC
>JAULKM010153589.1:0-17031 GCA_032355605.1 Rubia tinctorum
TTCATTCAGTTAATTTGATTCATTTCAGTTCAGTTTGACTCAATTAAGTTCAATTCAGCTCTTCTCAGCTCTTCCCAACTCTTCTCAACCTTAATAAATTCATTTCAACTCAACTCATATCCGTTTCAGTTGAACTGGACAGGGTCTTAGTACTTAATCTTTGGGTTAGGACCCCAGACAAAATCAATTTGGGGATTTTACATTTTCACTCTCATGAACAATGGTTTTTAAAAGTAATGGATAAAATAATTTTAATTTAAAAGTAAGCTACATTCATATTTATGATATCTTTGTTTAGTGAACAAGTACCTCCTAAAATTTTGAAAGTGCACATATGCCTCTCATATTTTCTGAAAGTGCACGTATATTCATATAGTTAGAGACCAGTTTCAAAAAATTGAGGGGTATATGTGCAATAAAGAAGGAACTTGGGGTACATTTACACTTTCAAAAAACTTAGGAGTGTATGTGCACTAAACAAGGAACTAGAGGTATGAATGCACTTTATTCTTAATTTAAACACAATATTTTTAAACTTATACATTACTATACTTTTAAATTTAAATATTAAATATTTTTAATTTGAAAACTATTTTTCTTACAATAATCCATGCATGTATTTTTACATAGAAACATTAACTTATAATAAATTAAAAATATAGTATATAACTTAAAATGTATTTACATAACAATCTTTCCTGAAACTTTTATCTTCATTCATAAGTAATTAGTCCATTTAATGATTCCATTCATTCATTTTCAAACAAAATTTTAACATAAATTTGAAATTATCATATTTTTTAAAATAAAAATCAATATAAGTAATTTTTCTACTCCCTCCGTCTCAGCTCTATTTGCACTGCAATCATTATCACGTTGCTCAAGAAATATGTTTGACCGTCAATAAATTTACCTACGTAAAATAACGGCAAATAAAAAGTTGATATTTGAAAACTACTTGTTACAACGAATAGTACAATATCGCACATGATAATATTATTGTTCATATATCTATTTAAATATGCGGTCAAATTTTGATAGCGAATAGTGTCAAAAAATAGAAGTGCAAACGGAGGTGGGATGAAGGGAGTAATACAATTTGATGAAGATTTTTTTTTAAATAATCAACAGATATAGAAACTTTGTTTCCCCAATATTAGTAACATTTTGAAGTTTGAAAATCTAAGAAGAAGATGTTAGGTAAATAGTTCAGACAGTCAAAATGTAAATGATCACCCGGAGTCATTACCGTGAACGAAATGACCATTCCACATGTAATGGCCCCGCTGGAGCACTGATGGTAATCAATTTGCTAATTATTTTTTTAAAAAAACAAATCGATAATTATTAGGCGAGTACCCGTAATTACTAATTAAAATTCATTTTAAAAGAATAAAATCTAGAGTCCGTATTTTGAAAGACGATCTTTCCATAAGATATGGAAAAACCATAGTTTAAACTGCAAATTAAAAGAAATTAAGAGAAAAATTTCGGGTTGCATTAATCGGGTCATAATCTTATAACTATGGTATGTTGCATAATAAATTTTTAATACTGCAACTAAAACTTTTTACGTTTCTATAATTCTAATTCAACCCCGTCTTTTCATTTGCTTATGGAAAGATGATTTTTTCGAAAATTTTACCTAAAATCAATCAGTTTAATAATTTAAATACACTTTAATAAGGATTATAATGGATGAAATTGACATCTAATCGGAAAAATCGTATCATAAAAAAATTAAAGAGTGCGCCTCTTGAAAGATGATCTTTCCATAAGTCATGAAAAGATCAACGTTTAAAGTGTAAATTAGAAGAAATGAAAATAAAAATTTTGGGTTGTATGAATCGTGTTATAAAATTTATAACTACTACACGTTGCATAATAAAACTTTAATATTGCAACAAATATCTTTTACCTTTTATTATTCAAATTAAACCCCGTCTTTTCATAAACCTATGGAAAGACTATTTTTGCCAATACTTTGCCAAAATTAAAATACGTCTCAAGTATACTAAATAACACATTCATCAAACTTATTATTGTTTATCTATTCCTCTCTTAGAAAATTATACTCTTTTCATCGATATTCGTTTTCCTATCTTCTCATCATGAGTAGACTGGAAAATAATTTTTTTAAAAATAATATTATTTGAATTTTTATTTTATTTAATAAGTGTTGAATTTTTTCCACGTATAAGTATAATTATGCACCATCAACGAACTGTCGCCTCCGAAACTGGAACCACTAAATCTCACCTTTATCGACCAACTGCAGAATGAGAACCAAGGAATTAGGAAACACCACCATTAAATATATTAAACCTCAGTGGAGTCTGAAAGTCCAGCCATTTGAACAACTAGGGACGCCCTTCTTAAAACACCCGAACACTATGATCTCACATTCATCGACCACTTATGGATTGAGAACCACAAAAGGGACCACCAACATGGTCCCGTAACGTTGGGTAATCACTAGTGGAGAAAAGCCTATTAAATGTAGTTTTATCGGACCAAATAAGGCACTTCTCTGGTGTCTTCTCTGGTCCTACCTTTGATTGAATCGATCAAAGACAGTTCTAAAAATTTCCTTCTACCGGGGTTCGAAATAGGTTCCTGAATTCAGAATCTATTTATGAGGACAAAAAAAAGCTTCTAGAAACCAATCGGTTTTGGTTTATGGCAGCAAATCAGAGACAGGGATATGTAACGTTGTGACGAAAAACAAAGAAATAAACACATGTCTTTATTTACAATAGCAACCAAACCAAAAACAAAGAAATGAACACAGGGAGAAGGACTATAACAAAGAAATGAAAAAAGAAGCGGAATGGAATGGATCTGAAACCCTAGCAGAGGTGGTGTCTCAACAAAGCGGAGGAGCAGCTTTTCAATCGAGTGGAGAAGCAGTGCTCAGCGGGTGGATGCGCGCTCAACGGGTGGATGACGGAGGAGCGATGAGCATGTTGGGAGAGAAATTCGTGGCGGAGGAGTGCTCACCAGCAAAGAGTAGTGGAGGTAGGGTGAGCGGCGGAGGGTGGTGGAGGCGGGGGTAAGGCAGCAACTTCTTGGAGGGTGGTGGAGATAGGGGTACGACGACGAGGTGTCGGGGGTACGACGTCATGTTAGAGATGAAGGTAGCGTTTTGGGAAAAATGACTCAGGGAGAAAGTATGAGGGAAAGAGGAGAATTTGGATCTGAAAATTACTAAGGGGAGAAACCCTAACAGATTCTTATATATTGGGCCATTAAAGTCAGCCTATTAAATGCGGTTCTTCAATAGGATCGAAAGTGCAGATATAACCCTGCGATAATTGAAAGTGCAAATATAACCCTAGATAATAAGTGAAAGTTCAAATATAACCCTTTCCGGTAACTTTTAGCCGAAATTTCATGAAAACACATTTTTGCCCTTCTGGAAAAAAGGTAATGACATTATTACCCAGACCGCTGCTGGACCGGGTAGGGTTATATCTGCACATTATGAAAACTGATAGGGTTATATCTGCACATTCGTAAAAAGTGTAGGGTTATATCAGCACATATTATAAAAGAAAAACCCATCAACATTAAAAATCCTATGTCAAAAAACATAAAAAAATAACAACCACGCATAGAACACCAAATGTCATACAATCACCAATCCTAACTAAACCCAACAAAATATCATCAAAATATCATCAAAATTCTTATATTTTATACCATATATACCGCATTTTCTATTGGTGTGACGGGAAGCAAAAGAATAACTGTCCACCCAAATTCAGATTTTGGTCCAAGGGCATTTTTGTCATTTTGGGGGAGTCAACGCTGGATTTCTCACTAGAAGGTTATATTTGCACTTGCATCAATTAGTTAGGGTTATAATTGAACTAAAAATTATCCCAGGGTTATATCTGCACTTTCTCAAATATATAGGGTTATATTTGTACATTTCCCTAATTAAATTAAAGGCGGTTTTTAATTGCCTTTAATCAATTAAAATGTGTCTTTAAATTTTTTGGGGTGACTTGGGAGGGAGTTCCGAACTCGGAACCTCCCTCGGATCCTCAATAAAGGCAGTTCCATAAGAACCGCCTTTGATTGAGTGTTTTTAATCAAGCCGTTTCTACTAGTGAATCCTTATCAAGAAATTGCTCTTATATTCACAATTCTAGAATATTAGATCAATTGCTCAAAGATCTTGACAGTGGTGTGGTTTGAATCTTGAATATCTCTGTTATAGAGAGCGTGGATTACCACTAAACCAGACCCAATTCATTATCTTTACAATAGATTAATTATTGCTAGATGCTAGTTGAGTTTGATGTCAATTCCACTTTTGTAATCTGTTGGACATTTTTCCCGGCACATGTGAACGATTATTTTAAAAAAACATTCATCAACAATTTTCTTCTTTCTCATTTTGGGAACAACTATTTTTATTTAGTTATCTTGAATTTAATTTTGTTTGTTTGTTTGTTTGTTTATAAATGTAGTTTTCTTTTAATAAGTGCAGAGTTTTCTATCCTCAATGAGTATGGTGTCTTTTTTTAGCACGTTTTTCCAACTCATCCTTCTATAGTGTTGTTGATCAAATTGGTTGTCCGTGATTTAAATTTAAATTGGTTACGGTTTATATGCTAGATTTGAATATGATTATGTGAGACGTGATGGGGATCAAAGCGTTGTAATTTAAAATGTTCATAACTTGAAATATTCAAGTGTACTAAATCTCTATGCACTAGTTTAAAATACTCTATTAAAGATAACAATCAAAAACGTTTTTTTTTTAAATTTTTTGATGAGCCGCATTTAGTTAGGGTCTGAATTCAGTTCCAAATTAAGAATTACCCTCCCAAGACACCATTTCATTTTAAAATCGGTTCTAAATCATTTAAAGGCGGTTCAACCTTTAATGAAAATCGATTAAGGGTGGTTCTATTGTAGAACCGCCCTTAATGTGTTGTTTTTGTTGGATTATTTGGCCCAATACACAAACAAATCTTTAGAGTTTTTTCCCTTAGCATTTTTTCAGCACACACGCGTAGCCTCACACATACACGCACACATCGTTCCTCTTCTTTTCCGATCAGAGAAGGCAACAATGCGGTAAACCCCACCGATCGGATGACCTTCCCCCTTCTTCCTCTTCGTTTATGATCAAATGCCTCGTCGTTGTCCCCTTCGTTGCCTTTCCGGCTTCCGCCGCTGCTGTCTTCCGTTGCTTCCGCCTTTGAACTCCTCCATCGTTTCTGTCACT
Organism: Rubia tinctorum; assembly: GCA_032355605.1. Classification (NCBI taxonomy): domain Eukaryota; kingdom Viridiplantae; phylum Streptophyta; class Magnoliopsida; order Gentianales; family Rubiaceae; genus Rubia; species Rubia tinctorum. The sequence goes on from JAULKM010153589.1 coordinate 5,243, forward strand.
GCTATCGCCTCCCTCGCCTCTCAAACGCCTCGCGTTGTGCCTCCAATCGAACGCCTTTCCACCGTCGAAATGCCTTCGACGTTGTACGCTTATGAAACCCTCGTTGGTGTAAGGATTTAGGTTTTCTTTTTCTCTGTAAATATGAGTTTGATTTTCTGAAATTGTAACTATGAATGATTTGAGTTTGGTTAATGAATTGGAAGGTTTCTCTCTGGATAATTTAGGTGTGTGATTGGCTTCAAAACTGCCGGAAACCTTGCATTTCCTGAAGATTTTTCTTTAAAACCTCATAAATAAGTTTCGAATTTGGAACTAAATTCAAATTTAATCAAAGACGATTTTGGACAGTTGATGATCAGAGGCGGAGCTAAAAAAATATATGTTATAAATAGTACCTTTAATAGTTATACTTTTTATTGATTTTTTTGAAAAATCTATCATTCCAAAATGTTGGAAAAAATGGCCAACGACGATTACAATGAATGAAATTGACATCCAACCTAATTATACTCTAGCAATAACTAACATATTGCAAGGATATTTAAATTACATGTCAACCAGACCGATCGCATGTACTATTACAAATCAGAGATCCAATAAAAAATGTAACATCACCCTCGTGGATATGAACTCGCTTCCTCCGAAAATCATGACCACTTAGCAGAGAGGAGCATTTTACGCATCAATATCACTACGCCAAACATGGATCTCATACAACTGTAACACCATTTGAACTAACCACAATCTATGTTGTCCAAACTGTAAACACCTTGATAAACACATATATGACATATCTAAATGAATTGAAACCCAAAATAAAACCACAAACAAAATTACGAACACACGATCTGAACAAGCAGATCGAGAACAATACATCAACATGAACAACTAAATCGAGATATCATCATGAACACAACGATCTAATCGATCAGGTCGAAGAACAAAACTAATCTGTGGAAATAAATCTCACATTTATTGAATAACAAAAACATAAATTAAAATAAAATAAATTATTGTTCCCCATCTCCTCTAATGGGAAGATGGGGAAAAAAGATAGGGAAAATGAGGAAAAAAGATTGAAGAATAAGGGACGGGGCAAGACGTTTAAAAAAAAAGAATTTCTAATTTATAATAATATAGGTAATCGGTCTAATAAACTTATAATTTAATTATACGTGTTCTCTTCAAGAATTTTATGAAGGTTTACATTGATTAGAATTAAAATCTTTAGATACGAGGTTTCCGGGACCAGATGACGATCACGTTCTCTTGTTTGTTGCAAATTAAATGGACATAGCATGGTTTGTATTTTATTTACTCCATTTAACTATTTAGTGAGTTAATTTTTTTAAAAAACTTGACCCTAAAATTGAATTTATATAAGTATAAATATTATTATCTGATACATTGTTAGATTCGTTTTAATTTATATTTTCAAAATATAATTTTTTACAAATTTTAATTATTTTTAATAAAAAAATTAAGGATCAAATATTTTTTAAATCAATAGATTAAAATTAAAATGTGCACGTTAAAATGTACGGGGAATTACTTTGATTGGATCTGAAGCCTGCGCGATTTTCTTGAATCTTGGTGCCAGAACTCGGGACCCAAAACTGCAAATTGCAATTTTGACTTTACTCTTAAAAAGAAAAACTTGAAGATTATATTTAGGGATATAAACCAATATAATCCTACCTAATTGAAATAAGTGTCAATATAATACTTAGATAATTTTTAGTGCAAAAATAACTCTAACTAGTTCATGTAAGTGCCAATATAACCCTCAGACCCCATCTCCGGCGTTGACTTTCATTTTCCGGCGTTGACTGTATGTAAAATGTCCAAAATACCCTTAGTGTTAAAATATGAATTTGAAATCTCCGGACTACCGTCGGCCGCAGCCGGACCACCGCCGACCTCCGTCGGACCATTGATAGGGTTATATCAGCACATTCTTAAAACTTATAGGATTATATCAGCACATTCTTAAAAGTTATAGGGTTACATTACACATTTGTAAATGGGTTATATTGGCACTTACATCAATTAGGTAGGTTTATATATGCACTTTCAGTTATCAAAAGGTTATATTGGCACTTATGTCAATTAGGTAGGGTTATAAAAGCACTTTTCTCTTTAAACAATTATTACAAAGCCACATTCTTCAATACCTTTAGCAAGTTCATAAGTATAGATAGTATACGTTACTAAATTATTGAGTGTTCTTTTATTACCAAATAAACAAATCCTCGTTAATTACAGTTACTAACTACTCTAATTTGCTCGATATTTTTTAGAGCTATCGAGAATAAAAAATGGGGTATACCAAGGTTATGGTTATTTTGTTTTCCAATTTTACTACTTGATGCAATATACGCAGTATATCCTAAGCGAATATTGAGTTTATTAAAAAAAATGTACGCTTTTATTTATATTTATATATTAGGTAAAAGTATATTCTCCATTATTACACAACAAAGAGTATATATGATGCAATTATTACACGATAACACACGTAATATGTAATTCTAAGTATATAAATCACAATATTAAAGGTATATTGTTTTCTAGTCTTATTGAATGATTCTTTAATTATTATTATCTCTCTATGATGATTTAGTGGAGTGTGTTTTCTTTCCATTTCAAATTTCCTCTCCTTTGATAAAAATAAAATAAAAATTTCCTCTCTATTTCACATACAAAATAAATATAAATAAATGCACTCAACCACTAAGCAGGTTTGTATTTCTTCCGTTCCAACTCTTCTACTTTCATTTTTTTGAGTAAAAGATAAAAAGAAGGTTTTCTATTATACAAAAGAATAATTAGATCAATTATAAAAAACACATATATAGATATATAATTTTTTAAATAAATATTATAAAAAGTTAATGTTAAATTATAATTTTTTATATTTTTATATTTTTTCACAATTATATATATATCTCATTTTAATAAATAAAAGAGTCCGTCTCGTGAAAGAATGTCTTTCCATAAGTTATGGAAACACCAAAATTTAAAGTGTAAATTAGAAGAAATTAAGATAAAATTTTTGGGTTCCATGAACCGGGTTATAAAATTTATAACTACTACACGTTGCATAATAAAACTTTAATATTGCAACAAAAACCTTTTACCTTTTATTATTCTAATTAACCCGTCTTTCCCAAGACTTTGCCAAGAAAGATAGTAAAATAAGTGAGTAAAATTGAATGAATTTTATTTTTTTTAAAGTACATCAATATGAAAATACAATCACACCATAAAATTATATCAAACATAATATACATAGAAATTACGTTATATTGTATATCTTTGACAGTTTGACTCCTCAAAGTTTCATTGTGTAGCAGCATTAATAAATTAACACAATGCCAAAACTGTTTTAAATACTTTATTTGTAAAGCTTATGTTTTGATAATACATTATTGTGATGTATTAATGAATTATTATAACAAAAGTTTAACATAGAGTCTTGTTTTAGATTAATTACGTGTTAGACAATATCAGTTTAGTATTTTAAATGTTGATGGTGTTTCATATTTCGTTGAGAGTGATTATTAACTCCACGTGAACAGATGATTACAATTTTGACGAATTTTAATAATAGTTTGAATGCTTTCTTACATTGTTTTATTGAAATTGGTGATATTTTGTCTATTCCAATTCATGTTTATATTAGCAATTTTTTAATGTTCTTCATGAATCTTACTCGTACAGTAAATTCCTTAATGCATTAATTGATTAATTGATGAGTTCTTCTCTTGAAAAACGGTCATTCCATAAGTCATGGAAAGATGAAGGTTTAAAGTGCAAATTAGAAGAATGGATATATAATTTTCGAGTCGTATGAATCAGGTTATAAACTTTATAATTATTACATGTTGCATAATAAAATTTTAATATTGCAACTAAGACATATTACCTTTTGTTATTAGAATTAAATCCCATATTTCCATAATCCGATTTTCCCAAGATTTTGCTATCTTCGGGTGCATCCTTCTCTGCCAGCCGTTGATATGAGCTTGATTTTGCACAAATCATATTTTATCTTTCGCGCTGATTATTCTGAAGGTTAATATGCAATTCATGCATATTTGGCCTTTTTTCCTCTGTTTTGTTTGATTTTTTTTTGTAATGTTTCACACATGTACTGAAGTTACTCTTAGGCTGTGTTGAAAATACATAGACAAATATTATCTTAATCTTGTCAGCTAGATGGGTAATATTTTTGACATTCGCAGAGTGTTTTGACAATCTAAATTGAGTGATCCTGCTATGAAGGATCCTGTGCAAAATCGAGAAATTTTCATGAATAGTTATACAGTGTCACTCGATGGATGCAAATGTCCTCTTAATTTTTGAATTTTTAAAATTTTGGCAAAGAGAAATGCATCTTCCTCTTCCTCTTTTTCTTTTTTATAATTTTTGTTTTTTGTTATCAAAATTTTTTTAAAAAGGATTTCCTGTTTTTAATTTTGGGCCGGGGAAAGACGCATTACGAAAATGCGTCTTCCTGTTTTTTTAATCCAAAAAATGATTTTTTAAATTTGATTTATTTTCTGAAAATTCAAAAAAAATAAAAAGGACGCATTTCAAAAATGCGTTTTCTAAAGTGAATTAGAGGATGCATTTCAATAATCGTATTATTATCGTCCACAAATTTATTAATTATATTATACATAAAAATGATATTATTTTATATAAATATAACTATTTTATATAAATATAATTATTTTATATACTACTGTAATTGAATTATGCTTTATAATTATTTTGAAAAAATATCATACTATTTTAATTATTATTTGTATAAAAATATTATAATATTAATTTTTCTGTAGGTTGAATTTAAATAAAAAATATAATTTTCATATTAACTCGTTTGTAATAATATTATAATTCCAAATATTTTAATGCGTCCTCTTATTTTTCTACTTTTCAACCATTTATCAGCAAGATTTTTTTGGAAAATTACAATAAAAAAATAACCCGGTGAGGAAGCATTACCATAATGCGTCCTACCCTTTGCCTCCACTTCCTAGGATTGCCCTATCCCCATCCGAAATTTTGCTACACACCCCAACCAAACAAGAACTCAGGCAAAATCACCTTCGATGAAGAGCGGTTGTAACTAAAATGTATGCGAAGCTTTTCCATGGTAGGCATTTGAACCATGACTCTCCTGTAGCCGTTTAAACAGAGCAAGCTCTTCCATGCGCGCCAAAATAGACGTCAATACCTTCATTGGGAAGCTAGTTGTTGTTTCGACAATCCTCGCTTCAATGGTACTCGTGTGTCTCGGAGTTGGGTACGTTTTTGGAGGCAGTGGTGCAGATGAGCCTTACTCTCAGTTTTATGCTACTGACATTGACCTACTTACTGTTTTTTAAAGAATATGTTTACCGATGTATATGTTTTAGTTGGTTTGATTTTGTCTAGCAAATTACTTCGCAGCAGTCATTTGCGTTTTTTATTTATTTTCTGGCTGAGCTTGATACTTAAATACCCTTCTGAATCTGTATAGCTCCAGGAATTAGCACGGATAGCTTATGCACTTCAAACACCTGCAAGAAAACCCCTAGAGTTGTCCCCGGGGAGAGAGGTCTCGCGCCCAAGTTAGGGTTACCTTTGTTGGTATTTCTTTTTGTCAAAAGTTACTTACTTTACTTGCCGTCATTTGTCCATATTCATAGATGTTGAATCGTATGATCGTGGCCCAAGTGTTGTGTCTCTCTTTTCTAGATCGTGGTCTAGCCGATGGTGTTTTTGGTGAGTGGTTCTTCCACTATTTTGAGCGAGGTGTTTTACACACCAAGCGAACCGATATGCTCATGTAGGGTGGTTATTATGATGTTAGACTTCGCTTGAATGAGTGTGGTATATACTCCACTCCCCCTCCACCCTCACCCCCACCCCGAACCACAAAGTCATGGTTAGCGAAGCGAGACTTTTTTTGTAATCAAATTGAGTAAAGTGACTATATGAGCAAAGGTCGCAGATTGAGCATATTACAACTTTCCAATTTGATAAAAAAAAGTTAGGTGTGAAGCGAAAGATTATTTCATGGGTAAAGAGATGTGGAAAGATGTTATGCATTTTGTGTTCCTGCGGGGTGGTGTTCTTATATTGTGCTCCAATAATCTTTATTGTTTGGGAGATCATTGCAAAGGTTGGTTTGGTTCCCTGATTTGATGGCTTTCTTGCACCCCAATTTTAGCACGTCAATACCTTTTTGAATGCTCGTCTAAGACCATAAAGGTCGAGCCTCTAACTTCGCGCCAAAATTGTTTGTCTCGTGATAATAATTTTCCTTATATACACGAGCAACAAGTGATAATGGCACGGTAAGCATGAGCCATGCTTTTCTCGCAATGAGGGCTAAATTTGGTGCTTTGGGATCACAAAAACCAATAACCCCATTCAACTTTGCTCGAGAGAGTTTCAGCCAGGATAACAGTGGAATTTTCTACCATTATATTTTTCTCTCAGCCAAAATTTACTAATTATTCTTTTAATATCATCCATAACGTGATCTGGGGGATAAAACATCTCATTGTATAAATCAGAATAGCTTGCAATACTGACTTTATAAGTATCTCTTTTCCTGCTTTTGAGAAGTTCATTTCGTTCCATCCATTTATCCTTTGTCAAATAAGATCTTTCAAGTTCCGGAGTATCTCCTTCTTCTTGTACCCAATCTCCTATGGCAGCCCAAGGTACTTTATGTTCGTCTCGACTTCGAGTACTTTTAGGATGCTACATATTTTTGCTCACAATAGGGGTGATGTGTTGGGGGCTGAATAGAATTCCAAACTTGTCAGAGTTGATTTGTTGGTTGGGGACCTCTTCGAACAAGAAGATAGCCCATTGTAGCTTCACATCTTTATCTTTTGTAGATTTGGCAAATAAGAGAGTATCATTTGCAAAGAAATAGTGAAAAAGATTCGGTCCAAATCGGGATGCTCCAATACCCTTGATACCTCGAGTTTTCATAAGATTTGTGAGGAGCGCTGAGAAGAATTATGAATATATTATGAAAAATATGGGCAGAGGGGGTCTCCCTATTTCAATCCTCTTTGAGGCCAAAGGTTTCCCATTTCGCCACCATTCAAAACAAAGGAGAAAGGAATTGTTAATATACAGAACTTGATAAGTCTAACAAAGGTTCATGGAAATTCCATATGTGTTAGAGTTTTCAAGAGTAAAATACATTTTATACGATCGAATGCCTTGCTCATATGGTTGAGGGCACCATTCTTCCTCGCCTACATGGTGTGATGAAATTGATAGCTATTAAGATATTGTCAGTGATCAGTCTTCCCGGGATAAATGCTGATTGAGACTATGGAATAACTTCTGAGATAATATATCGTAGTTTATTGGAAACAAGTTTTGATGTGAGCCTGTACAATATATTTATAAGCTGATAGGGCAGAACCGTGTTATATGGTCTATTTCTACTACCTCTGTCCCGTCAAAAGTTCCTAGTACTTTTTTGCACATGCATTTATTCATGTTGATTTGGTAGAAGAATTGGGAAATTGGCAAATTTCAACCACAAATTTGAATCCAAATAAGGAAATAGTCAAAATTGGGACCTTTGGTTGGGACAAATAAAAATATAAAGTAGGAACCTCTGGATGAGATGGAGGAAATATTTCTTTAATAGAATGAAATTGAGGTGAAACGCCTGGGAGAATTAATGAATGTGGTGGTGGTTATGTAATTAGATGATTTCAAGGTCATCACTGGTGTGGAGTGTCATGGATCCCAAATGAGGAGGAGAGAAACGAAGAATAAACCAAAAAATATGTCACATGTAATGACACACGAAAGAAAACTTCCTACTTATCAATTAATCCCTGAATATTATTCAATTTTCAATTTAACTTTATCTATCTATAAATTGTGAAAATGTGTTTTTTTTCAAAATCTTATCTTTATTTTACCTTATTATATAAATATATGCCATATATTGTATACTTATTTTTAAAATATACAACAAGTCAAGTGTTAATTTTTATTTTTAAAAATATAAATTTGCTTTCACCTTTATTTAAACTTTTAGTGGTTTGAAATATATTTACAAGAATACTACTATATGACAAACAAAATATACGAAGGGAGTATATGAAAAACACGTGTAACCTACTCCCTCCGTCCCAACTCAAACTGCACACTTTTTATTTAGGGGTGTCCCAACTCAAATTGCAAATTTTGAAATTTGCCAAAAATGGCCCTTTTGACTTGAGTAAAAAATCCAAAAATACCTCTGAAGTTGATTTTATTTACTGGGCTTATGGGCTTAATTAAGTGTGGATTAGGGATTTGGCTATCAAGACTGGCTAACCAGAATCCTACATCACTGGCAGAGGATTTCCCAAATGACCTAAGTGAGGCTCATCTAATGACAGAAAATGGCAAAAAATGGAATGAAGACTTAATCAGGAATACATTCAATCAATAGGAATCAGCTATGATGCTGTCACTACCGAGGAGCACTGTATCATTGAACCCTGATAGATGGATATGGCATCCAACTGTTGACGGCAAATATACAGTCAAATCTGGATATAACATTGGCCTTACCTTTTCAAACTTGTCCAATGCAGGGAATATGGCGTAAAGTAGCACGAGCCCTTCTCCACACTGAAAGAGAATTTGGAATTTAACAGTGCAGACAAAGACTAAGAATTTCCTATGGAGATTATGCAAGAACAATCTACCGTCAGCATCTAACTTGCGGCTTAAGCACACAAATGCCGAAACTCTCTGCTTGAGTTGTTCAGCGGAAGACACTTCAATAGAACACCTATTCGTTCATTGCCCAGTGGCACGTCAATTATGGTTTACTACAGACTTACATGAAAGAATATATCACTTAGAACAACTGAATCTCAGTATATGGGTACAAGATCTAATCATGGAAATGAGTGCACAAGATATGACCATTGCAGCTATCTTATTATTCCAGATATGGTACCACCGCAACAAATTGCTCCACGGGGAAAACATGATATCCACCCACAATAATGTGTGATATATGCCTCAAAACTCCCGTCGGATCTGACCAAGGAAAATGCTGATGACGTGACTGAGTCACCGGCCCAATTCTCAAGTCCTCTGCCACCTGAGCATGGAAACACGCTTTTCTTTGATGCAGTCATATCTTCTACTAGTACCTGTTTGGGATGGTATGTCTGCTCCTCAAACGGTAGTTGGCTATATGGAGAATCTCAACGCATGCCTTTCATTTATTCAGTGAAGCAAGCTAAAGCCATTGCTCTTTGATCTTCTCTGACTACAACGAAACAAAAAGACTTACAAGTTAATTGCATACGAGGAGATGCGCAACTGGTTATCAATGATGTGAGAAATCGCCAAGAGAACCTATTGGATTTTGGGGTCATCATTGAGGATGTGCGTAGGCTAGTGGAAGAATACTGTCTCCAAACTTGATTTGGATTAGAAGGAAGGAAAACTTTATTGCCCATTTACTAGCGCAACATGCGAAAACTAGTAGAGATGAAATCTCTCTTTGGGATAATGTCCCACACTTTGTACCAAATTCTCTTTAATCAATGAAACGTTTATTTCAAACAAAAATTTAGATGTTGTCTTTTCCTCTCCCCACTCCCAAAGCATAGACATTTACTCTCTCCCTCCCCCCCCCTCTCTCTCTCTCTCCTAATTTTCATCTTCCGGATTTACTCTCACTCCCAAAGCTTGAATCTTTTCTCACACTCTCTTTACTCTCCCTTATCCTCTCATATTTCCTCTCAAGCCAACCATTCCTCTCCTATCCTCTCATTTGATGTGTTCATAGCCCTTGTTCCTCCGATTTTCACTCAATTTTTGCTTGCTTTAAACCCAATTTTGGGGATTTCTCCTCGATCCATAAGTGTTTTAACACTCTTCTTCATGTATTAACAAAACCACTTCTTAAATTTGTGTTAATCCGTAAGTGTTCGTATGTTTCTATTCTTCTTTGTGCTTTTGAAGTTGAGAATCATGTTTTTGATGTTAGATCCGGTTGTGTTGGTTTGGTTTCATCTTCGGTATAAGTATCCCAATTTTTTACCGATTAAACTAATTTTTTTGCTCCGATGTCATTTAATGTTTGTAAACCGTGGCTTATTCGATTTTCTTGAAGATGAGCTCTTACATGTTCATTTATTTTGAAATATCTGTGTTTTACCCAATTTGTTTTTTCCACAACTTTTAAATAATGACCGTTCTGTATGTGATTGTATTAGTTAGTTAATTTTTGCTGGGGGTTGAAGGGTTGAGTAACAATATTTACTGGATTTTTCTGGATTATGTAACAATTTTTTTTGGGTTTCAGGGTTTTAACAGTATTTGTTGTGTTAAATATTGATCGTTCCTCTATTTTTTTAAAAAAATTGTTGTGTTTTGTAACAATGTTTGCTGAGATATATGCTCTGTCTTTACGCCTTAATCTATTTTCAGGTTATAGTGAAGGTATTTTCTGTGCTTTGTCTTAGCCAAATTTTAAGATTTAAAGGAAATAATTAGGCTCTAACAGTCTTGTAATAGTTAGATTTCAGCCTTGTAATTGTTAGATTAGAGTGTGTGCAGTGGGGGTTTTAGAGTGAGTTGAATTAAAAATAGGGACCAAATGGGGACAATTTTCCCCACAATGAGGGGCTGAATGCGGTTGGAACTAAGTCCAACCACGGGCCCCGGTTGTAAAATTACAACCGGTCCAATTCTGACCATGCCAGGAAGCACATGGGCTTGTTCCCATGCAGCGTGCATGCTACATTTTCTTTGCGTGTATTATTAAATTTTACATTTCAATTTATTTTCAGTAACATAATATATTTGAATTAATTATTAAAAGTAGAATTAATGAGTAGGATAGAGAGAATCAAGTGGGGTCCAAGGAGTGGTTTTACCATTGTGGAGAAAAAAAATTGAGTGTTTTAGTTGTGGTTTGAATTGTTGAGGTGGAGGAGGGGGTTGATTATTTTATTAACTGAAACCACAAGAGTGATTTGGGAGTGGTTTTACCACGACAAATGATCTTACTTTTTTGAAATGTACTGTTCATGGCAGAAAACCCATGCTTTTAGTCCTAGCTTTTACCAGCTTTTTGTCCTCTTTTGATAATGTACAAATTTCTCCACTCAATTTTTATTTCTACAAATTGAGATAAGATAGAAGGAGTAAGGGAAAATTGAAATTTGAGAAGGACCCTATCCATACGAGTCAATATATCCGTTGAGAGAGGCAATCACCCCAAGGCCCAAGCACTAGTCTCTTACCTCATTGACTCTCTCACCTAAAAACAATACGCTGTTACAAATCACAATTCCCAGATCTAAACATTTGCTCCATTCAATTAGCGAGAGCTTGATTTGATGGGTGCACAATGGAGGAAAACGGATGCATCATGGATTTTTCTTTTTAAGCTGGAAAAATGTGGGGAGGACGCATAATTCAAATGCGTCCTCCAGGTGTCAATTTTTTTGAAAGCTGATATTAGAGGACGCATCATTCAAATGCGTCCTCCTATGGCAAGTTTTTTTTTGAAATCTGACTGAAGAGGACGCATGTTTAGAACGCGTCCTCGGTTTTCTTTTTGTAAATCTGAAATTTTGAAAATGAAAATTTAGTTTTTAAAAATAATGAAAATTTAGTTTTGAAATTGAAAACTTAGTTTTTAAAAATAATGAAAATTTATCTTGTAATGCGTCCTCTATAATTAATTAATTGATTGAGTAATTAATTTTGACCCTTAAAAATTTATTCTAAAAATA
>JAULKM010153598.1:0-17030 GCA_032355605.1 Rubia tinctorum
TCAAACACTCCATGTTCATTAGTTAGGCAATTCAAAGTTAAGTGGTGGAACAATTATAATAATGAATTTTGTTCCTCAAATGCAGTTATTCATTTTTTGCAAACAGGACAAAAGCTCAAAATCCAGTTTCCTCAACCAAATAGACAGCTTCAAAGTCCAATTCAAATTGCCTTACAGCGTGGCAGTCAGCAAATTGCAGTTCAACCAGCAACTCCGGTAGCAATATCTCATTCCAAATCCCCGGAGCCAGTTAACATTTGAGATGATGAAGGTTTCAAAAATGTGTTAGAAATTTACAAATCCATAAAGAAGAAAGAAAAACTCATGGAATAAATCAAGCTAGAGGATGCAGAAGACCCATTTGGCGTCCCAATGGCCCAAGTTCCATTTGAATTTTGAAGGATGTAAGCAATAACGTATTCAAGTGCAATAATTCAAGATGGGATGTAAGCAATGACGTATTGGAGTACAATAATTAAAGTTGAGCCAAGAAGTCAGACGTGGAGGGCCTAAACTCCATCCAAAATCAATTTATGCAGAAGGCAAGACACAGTGGTGGACCCCAAACACCCCCAACATTCCACTCCATATTTGAAAATTTATGCAATGTAATTTGTAATAGACTAGATTATGTCCCCAAGTCTGCAATTGTACCCAATTATTAATTAATTCAATCATCAAGGTATTAATTCAGAATATGTATTGCATCTATCTTTCGATTGTTTACTATTACTATTTATGTTAATGTTCATTTTTACTGTTCATAATTAATGTCAATGGATCGCAGAAGATATTCCAAAAACCCAACAATTTTATGAACTTATTCTTATAGACACCAATTTTGTAGAAATCCAACATATCAACAATAAAAATAACCCAAATAAGATAGACAATTCCAAAATATATATTAAGCAAGTTCTTCATCCAAGGAAATTTACTAATATCCATTCAAATTGAAACTTTTCAGTTCAATTTATTCCACAAGGATTTAATTATGCAAATTACATTCAATCCTGGTTTAAAATCTTTTATGTCAAATCATTCGACCATTCTTGGTTCATTAATTTTCATCCACAATTCAACAATGATGTTCCCATGGTGTTCTTTGAGTGTTTCAAGAGATTTGGACAAGTTAAAGAAATTTATCCTCCAACAGTATCAGAAGGATATGACACGTTCCACAAAATCACTACAGCTGAAGATTTTAGAAAGTCATTCCTTTTCCATTCTAGTTTCCGGGTTCCGTGGAATTTTGCATGGAGCTTTCAGATTAAACATGTACATTCAAACACTCCATGTTCATTAGTTAGGCAATTCACAGTTAAGTGGTGGAAAAATAATAATAATGATTTTTGCCCCTCAAAGGCGGTTATTCATTTTTTGTAAACTGGACAAAAGCTCAAAATCCAGTTTTCTCATCCAGATAGACAGCTTCAAAGTCCAATTCAAATTGCCTTGCAGCATGGCAGTCAGCAAATTGTAGTTCAACCAACATCTCCAGTAGCAATACCTCATTCCAAATCCCCAGGGCCAATTAACATTGAAGATGATGAAGATTTCAAAAATGTGTTAGAAATTTACATGTCAATAAAGAAGAAAGAAAACCCCAAGGAAGAAATCAAGATAGAAGATGCAGAAGACCCATTTGGCGGCCCAATGGCCCAAGATCAATTTGAATTTTGAAGAATGTAAGCAATGACTTATTCAAGTGCAATAATTCAAGCTGGGATGTAAGCAATGACGTATTCAGGTACAATAATTAAAGCTGAGCCAAGAATTCAAACGTGGAGGGCTCAAACTCCACCCAAAATCCATTTATGCAAAAGACAAGACTCGGTGGTGGACCCCAAACACCACCAGCACTCCACTCCGGATTTGAAATTTTATGCAGTGTAATTTGTAATAGACTAAGAAATCTCTATAAATTGGTAGTTCTAATTCATTTGTAAGTACGCTGCAATCAGCCCTTTCTCTTTCTACAATCCTCTCACTCTACACTCAAATTGAACCTCTCATAGTTCATCTGTTTTATAGACTAGATTATGTCCCCAAGCCTGCAATTGTACTCAATTGTTAAGTAATTCAATCATCAAGGTATTATTTCAGAATATAGATTGCTTCTATCTTTCGATTGTTTACTATTACTATTTATGTTACTGTTCATAATTACTATTCATTTTTACTGTTCATAATTAATGTCAATGAATCGCAAAAGATATTCAAAAAACTTAACAATTTTATGAACTTATTCTTATAGACACCGATTCCTTAGAAATCCAACACATCGACAATAAAAATGACCCAAATAGGATAGACTATTCCAAAATATATATTAAGCAAGTTCTTCATCCAAGGGAATTTACTAATATCCATTCAAATCGAAACTTTTAAGTTCAATTTATTCCACAAGGATTTAATTATGCAAATTACATTCAATCCTGGTTTAAAACCTTTTATGTCAGATCATTCGACCATTCTTGGTTCATTAATATTCATCAACAATTCAACAATGATGTTCCCATGTGGTTCTTTGATTGTTTCAAGAATTTTGGACCAGTTAAAGAAATTTATCCTCCAGCAGTATCAGAAGGATATGATATGTTCCACAAAATCTGTACAGCTGAAGATTTTAGAAAGTCATTCCTTTTCCATTCTAGTTCCGGGTTCCAGGGATTTTTGCATTGAGCTTTCTGATTAAACCTGTACATTCAAACACCCCATGTTCATTAGTTATGTGATTCAAAGTTAAATGGTGGAACAATTATAATAATGAATTTTGTTCCTCAAAGGCGGTTATTCATTTTTTGCAAACTGGAGAAAAGCTCGAAATCCAGTTTCCTCAAACAGATAGACAGCTTCAAAGTCCAGTTTAAATATTCTTACAGCGTCGCAGTCAGCAAATTGCAGTTCAACCAGCAACTCCTGTAGCAATATCTCATTCCAAATCCCCCGGAGCCATGTAACATTGAAGATGATGAAGATTTCAAAAAATGTGTTAGAAATTTATAGGTCCATAAAGAATAAAGAAAAACTCAAGGAAGGAAATAAGATAAAGGATGCAGAGGACCCATTTGGCGTCCCAAAGGCCCAAGATCCATTTGAATTTTGAAGGATGTAAACAATGACGTATTCAAGTGCAATATTTCAAGCTACGATGTAAGCAATGACGTATTCAAGTACAATAATTAAAGCTGAGCCAAGAAGTCAGGCGTGGAGAGCCCAAACTCCACCCAAAATCCATTTATGCAGAAGACAAGACACGGTGGTAGACCCCAAACACCACCAGCATTCCACTCCGGATTTGAAATTTTATGCAATGTAATTTGTAATAGACTAAGAAATCTCTATAAATAGATAGTTTTAATTCATTTGTAAGTACGCTGCAATCAACCCTTTCTCTTTCTACAATCCCCTCACTCTACACTCAGATTGAAACTCCCGTAGTTTATCTGTTTTATAGACTAGATTATGTCCCCAAGCCTGCCGTTGTACTCAATTATCAATTAATTCAATCAGAAAGGTATTATTTCAGAATATATATTGCTTCTATCTTTCTATTGTTTACTAATACTATTCATAATTACTGTTCATTTTTACTGTTCATTTTTATTGTTCATAATTAATGGATCGCAGAAGATATTCAAAAAACCCAACAATCTTATGAACTTATTCTTATAGACACCC
Source organism: Rubia tinctorum (assembly GCA_032355605.1). NCBI lineage: Eukaryota > Viridiplantae > Streptophyta > Magnoliopsida > Gentianales > Rubiaceae > Rubia > Rubia tinctorum. The sequence goes on from JAULKM010153598.1 coordinate 3,685, forward strand.
ATTCCGTAGAAATCCAACACATCCACAATAAAAATGACCCAAATAGGATAGACTATTCATATTAAGCAAGTTCTTCATCCAAGGAAATTTACTAATATCCCTACAAATCGAAACTTTTCAGTTCAATTTATTCCACAGGGATTTAATTATGCAAATTACATTCAAGCCTGGTTCAAAACCTTTTATGTCAGATCATTCGACCATTCTTGGTTCATTAATTTTTCATCCTTAATTCAACAATGATTTTCCCATGTGGTTCTTTTACTGTTTCAAGAACTTTGGACCAGTTAAAGAAATTTATTCACCAGCAGTATCAGAAGGATATGACATGTTCCACAAAATCAGTACAGCTGAAGATTTTAGAAAGTCATTCCTTTTCCATTCAAGTTCCGGGTTCCATGGATTTTTAAATGGAGCTTTCTGATTAAACCTGTACATTCAAACACCCCATGTTCATTAGTTAGGCAATTCAAAGTTAAGTGGTGGTACAATTATAATAATGAAATTTGTTCCTCAAAGGCGGTTATTCAATTTTTACAAACTGGACAAAAGCTCAAAATCCAGTTTCCTCAAACAGATAGATAGCTTCAAAGTCCAATTCAAACTGACTTACAGCATGACAATCAGCAAATTGCAGTTCAACCAGCAACTCCAGTAGCAATATCTCATTCCAAATCCCCAGAGCCAGTTGACATTGAAGATGATGAAGATTTCAAAAATGTGTTAGAAATTTACAGGTCTATAAAGAAGAAAGAAAAACTCAAGGAAGAAATCAAGATAGAGGATGCAGAAGACCCATTTAGAGGCCCAATGACCCAAGATCCATTTGAATTTTGAAGGATGTAAACAATGACGTATTCAAGTGAAATAATTCAAGCTAGGATGTAAGAAATGACGTATTCAAGTACAATAATTAAAGCTGAGCCAAGATGTCAGACGTGGAGGGCCCAAACTCCACCCAAATTCCATTTATGCAGAAGACAAGACACAGTGGTGGACCCTAAACACCACCAGCAATCCACTCCGGATTTGAAATTTTATGCAATGTAACTTGTAATAGACTAAGAAATCTCTATAAATAGGTAGTTCTAATTCATTTGTAAGTACACTGCAATCAACCATTTCTCTTGCTACAATCCCCTCACTCTACACTCAAATTGAACCTCCCATAGTTCATCTGTTTTATAGACTAGATTATGTCCCCAACTTGTAATTGTACTCAGTTATTAATTAATTCAATCCTCAATGTATTATTTTGGAATTTATATTGCTTCTATCTTTCGATTGTTTACTATTGCTATTTATGTTTACTATTCATTTTTACTGTTCACTTTTACTGTTAATAATTATTGTTCAATTTTACTGTTCATAATTAATGTCAATGGATCGCAGAAGATATTCAAAAAAACCCACCAATTTTATGAACTTATTCTTATAGACACCAATTTCGTAGAAATCCAACACATCCACAATAAAAATGATCCAAATAGGATAGACTATTCCAAAATATATATTAAGCAAGTTCTTCATCCAAGGCAATTTACTAATATCCATTCAAATCGAAACTTTTAAGTTCAATTTATTCCATAAGGATTTAATTATGCAAATTACATTCAAGCATGGTTTAAAACCTTTTATGTCAGATCATTCAACCATTCTTGGTTCATTAATTTACATCCACAATTCAAAAATTATGTTCCCATGTGGTTCTTTGATTGTTTCAAGAATTTTGGATCAATTAAAGAAATTTATTCTCCAGTAGTATCAGAGGATATGACATGTTCAAAAAATCAGTACATCTAAAGATTTTAGAAAGTCATTCCTATTCCATTCTAGTTTTCGGGTTTCAAGGATAATTTGCATGGAGCTTTCACTTTAAACTTGTACATTCAAACACCCCATGTTCATTAGTTAGGCAATTCAAAGTTAAGTGGTGGAACAATTATAATAATGAATTTTGTGCCTCAAAGGGGGTTTTTCATTTTTTGCAAACAGGACAAAAGCTCAAAATCCAGTTTCCTCAGCCAGATAGACAGCTTGAAAGTCCAATTCAAATTGCCTTACAGCGTGGCAGTCTGCAAATTGCAGTTCAACCAGCAACTCCGGTAGCAATATCTCATTCCAAATCCCTGGAGCCAGTTAACACTAAAGATGATGAAAATTTCAAAAATGTGTTAGAAATTTACTGGTCCATAAAGAAGAAAGAAAAACTCAAGGAAGAAATCAAGATAGAGGATTCAGAAGACCCATTTGGCACCCCAATGCCCAAGATTCATTTGAATTTTGAAGGATGTAAGCCATGACGTATTCAAGTGCAATAATTCAAGCTGGGCTGTAAGCAATGACGTATTCAAGTACAATAATTAAAGCTGAGCCAAGAAGTCGGACGTGAAGGGCCCAAACTCCACCCAAAATCCATTTATGCAGAAGACATGACACAGTGGTGGACCCCAAACACCACCAGCATTCCACTTCGGATTTGATATTTTATTCAATGTAATTTTTAATAGACTAAGAAATCTTTATAAATAGGTAGTTCTAGTTCATTTTTAAGTACGTTGCAATCAGCCCTTTCTCTTTCTACAATCCCCTCACTCTACACTTAGATTGAACCTCCCATAGTTCATCTGTTTTATAGACTATATTATGTCTCTCAAGCCTGCAATTGTACTCAATTATTAATTAATTCAATCATCTAGGTATTATTTCAGAATATATATTGCTTCTATCTTTCTGTTGTTTACTATTGCTATTTATGTTTACTACTCATTTTTTTTGTTCATAATTACTGTTCATTTTTATTGTTCATAATTAATGTCAATGGATCGCAGAAGATATTAAAAAACCCCCAACATTTTTATGAACTTTTTCTTATAGACACCAATTCTGTAGAAATCCAACACATCCACAATAAAAATGACCCAAATAGGATAGACTATTCCGAAATATATATTAAGCAAGTTCTTCATCCACTGCAATTTACTAATATCCATTCAAATCGAAACTTTTCAGTTCAATTTATTTCACAAGGATTTAATTATGCAAATTACATTCAAGCCTGGTTTAAAACCTTTTATGTAAGATCATTCGACCATTCTTGGTTCATTAATTTTCATCCACAATTCAACAATGATGTTCCCATGTGGTTCTTTGAATGTTTCAAGAATTTTGGACTAGTTAAAGAAATTTATCCTCCAGCAGTATCAGAAAGATATGACATGTTCCACAAAATCAGTACAGTTGAAGATTTTAGAAAGCCATTCCTTTTCCATTCTAGTTTCCGGGTTCCATGGGTTTTTGCATTGAGAGTTAAGATTAAACCTGTACATTCAAACACCTCATGTTCATTAGTTTGGCAATTCAAAGTTAAGTGGTGGAACAATTATAATAATGAATTTTGTTCCTCAAAGGCGGTTATTCATTTTTTTTGCAAACTGGACAAAAGCTCAAAATCCAGTTTCCTCAACCACATAGACAGCATCAAAGTCCAATTCAATTCGCCTTACAACATGGCAATCAGCAAATTGCAGTTCAACCAGCAACTCCAGTAGCAATATCTCATTCCAAATCCCCGGAGCCAGTTAACACTGAAGATGATGAAGATTTCAAAAATTTGTTAGAAATTTACAAGTCCATAAAGAAGAAAGAAAAACTCAAGGAAGAAATCATGATAGAGGACGCAGAAGACCCATACGGCGGCCCAATGTCCCAAGGTCCATTCGAATTTTGAAGGATGTAAGCAATGACGTATACAAGTGCAATAATTCAAGCTGGGATGTAAGGAATGACGTATTCAAGTACAATAATTAAAGCTGAGCCAAGAAGTCAGACGCGGAGGGCCCAAACTCCAACTAAAATCCATTTATGCGGAAGACAAGACACAGTGGTGGACCCCAAACACCACCAGCATTCCACTCCGTATTTGAAATTTTATGCAATATAATTTGTAATAGACTAAGAAATCTCTATAAATATGTAGTTCTAATTCATTTGTAAGTACGCTGGAATTGGCCCTTTCTCTTTCTACAATCCCCTCACTCTACACTCAGATTGAACCTCTCTTAGTTCATCTGTTTTATAGACTAGATTATGTCCACAAGCATGCAATTGTACTCAATTATTAACTAATTCAAAAATCAAGGTATTATTTCAGAATATATATTGCTTCTATCTTTCGATTGGTCATAATTATTGTTCATTTTTACTGTTCATAATTACTGTTCATTTTTACTCTTCATAATTACTATTCATTTTTACTGTTCATAATTAATGCCAATGGATCGCAGAAGATATTCAAAAAATCCAATAATTTTATGAACTTAATCTTATAGACACCAATTCTTTAGAAATCCAACACATCCACAATAAAAATGACCCAAATAGGATAAACTATTCCAAAATATATATTAAGCAAGTTCTTCATCCAAGGCAATTTACTAATATCCATTCAAATCGAAACTTTTCAGTTCAATTCATTCCACAAGTATTTAATTATGCAAATTACATTCTAGCCTAGTTTAAAACCTTTTATGTAAGATCATTCGACCATTATTGGTTCATTAATTTTCATCTGCAATTCAACAATGATGTTCCCATGTGGTTCTTTAACTATTTCTAGAATTTCGGACCAGTTAAACAAAATTTATCCTCCAGGAGAATCAGAAGGATTGACATGTTCCACAAAATCAGTACAACTTAAGATTTTAGAAAGTCATTCCTTTTCCATTCTAGTTTTCGGGTTCCATGGATTTTTGCATGGAGCTTTCAGATTAAACCTGTACTTCAAACACTCCATGTTCATTAGTTAGGCAATTCAAAGTTAAGCGGTGGAACAATTACAATAATGAATTTTATTCCTTAAAGGCGGTTATTCATTTTTTACAAGCTGAACAAAAGAACAAAATCCAGTTTCCTCAACCAGATAGATAGCTTCATAGTCCAATTCAAATCGCCTTACAGCAAGGCAGTCAGCAAATTGCGGTTCAACCAGCAACTCCAGTAGCAATATCTCATTCCAAATCCCCGGAGCCAGTTAACATTGAAGATGATGAATATTTCAAAAATGTGTTAGAAATTTATACGTACATAAAGAAGGAAGACAAACTCAAGGAAGAAATCAAGATAGAGGATGCAGAAGACCCATTTGGCGGCCCAATGGCCCAAGATCCATTTGAATTTTGAAGGATGTAAGCAATGACTTATTCAAGTGCAATAATTCAATCTAGGATGTAAGCAATGACGTATTCAAGTACAATAACTAAAGCTGAGCCAAGAAGTCAGACGTGGAGGGCCCAAACTCCACCCAAAATCCATTTATGCAGAAGACAAGACACAGTGGTGGACCCCAAACACCACTAGCATTCCACTCCGGATTTGAAATTTCATGCAATGTAATTTGTAATAGACTAAGAAATCTTTATAAATAGGTAGTTCTAATTCATTTTTAAGTACGCTGCAATCAGCCCTTTCTCTTTCTACAATCCCCTCACTCTACACTGAGATTGAACCTCCCATAGTTCATCTGTTTTATAGACTATATTATGTCCCCAAGCATGCAATTGTACTCAATTATTAATTAATTCAATCATCTAGGTATTATTTCAGAATATATATTGCTTCTATCTTTCGATTGTTTACTATTCCTATTTATGTTTACTGTTCATAATTAATGTTCGTAATCAATGTTCTTTTTTTACTGTTCATAATTAATGTCAAGGGATCGCAGAAGATATTCAAAAAAACATACAATTTTATGAACTTATTCTTATGGACACCAATTTTGTAGAAATCCAACACATCCACTATAAAAATGACCCAAATAGGATAGACTATTCCAAAATATATATTAAGCAAGTTATTCATCCAAGGCTATTTACTATTATCCATTCAAATCGAAACTTTTCAGTTCAAATTATTCCACAAGGTTTTAATTATGCAATTACATTCAAGCCTGGTTTAAAACCTTTTATGTCAGATCATTCAACCATTCTTGGTTCATTAATTTTCATCCACAATTCAACAATGATGTTCCCATGTGGTTCTTTGAATGTTTCAGGAATTTTGGACCAGTTAAAGAAATTTATCCTCCAGAAGTATCAGAAGGATATGACATGTTCCACAAAATCACTACAGCTGAAGATTTTAGAAAGCCATTCCTTTTCCATTCTAGTTTCCGGGTTCCATGGATTTTTGCATGGAGCTTTCAAATTAAACTTGTACATTCAAACACCCCATGTTCATTAGTTAAGCAATTCAAAGTTAAGTGGTGGAACAATTATAATAATGAATTTTGTTCCTCAAAGGCGGTTATTCATTTTTTGCAAACTGGACAAAAGCTCAAAATCCAGTTTCCTCAACCAGATAGACAGCTTCAAAGTCCAATTCAAATCGCCTTACAGCATGGCAGTCAGCAAATTGCAGTTCAACCAGCAACTCCAGTAGCAATATCTCATTCCAAATCCCCGGAGCCAGTTAACATTGAAGATGATGAAGATTTCAAAAATGTGTTAGAAATTTACAAGTCCATAAAGAAGAAAGAAAAACTCAAGGAAGAAATCAAGATAAAGGATGCAGAAGACCCATTTTGTGGCCCAATGGCCCAAGATCCATTTGAATTTTGAAGGATGTAAGCAATGACGTATTCAAGTGCAATGATTCAAGCTGGGATGTAAGCAATGACGTATTCAAGTACAATAATTAAAGCTGAGCCAAGAAGTAGACGTGGAGGGCCCAAACTCCACCCAAAATCCATTTATGCAGAAGACAAGACACAGTGGTGGACCCCAATCAGCACCAACATTCCACTCCGGATTTGAAATTTTATGCAATGTAATTTGTAATAGACTAAGAAATCTCTATAAATGGGTAGTTCTAATTCATTTGTAAGTACGCCCCAATCAGCCATTTCTCTTTCTACAATCCCCTCACTCTACACTCAGATTGAACCTCCCACAGTTCATTTGTTTTATAGACAAGATTATGTCTCCAAGCCTGCAATTGTACTCAATTATTAATTAAATAAATCATCAAGGTATTATTTCAGAATATATATTGCTTCTATCTTTCGATTGTTTACTATTACTATTTATGTTACTGTTCATAATTACTGTTCATTTTTATTGTTCATAATTAATGTTCATTTTTACAGTTCATAATTAATGTCAATGGATCGCATAAGATATTCAAAAAACCCAACAATTTTATGAACTTATTCTTATAGACACCAATTCCGTAGAATTCCAACACATCCACAATGAAATGGCCCAAATAGGATAGACTATTTCAAAATATATATTAAGCAAGTTCTTAATCCAAGGCAATTTACTAATATCCATTCAAATCAAAATTTTAAATTCAATTTCTTCTGCAAGGATTTAATTATGCAAATTACATTCAAGCCTGGTTTAAAACATTTTATGTTACATCATTCGACCATTCTTGGTTCATTAATTTTCATCCACAATTCAACAATGATGTTCCCATGTGGTTCTTTGACAGTTTCAAGAATTTTGAACCAGTTAAAGAAATTTGTCCTCCAATAGTATCAGAATGATATGACATGTTCCACAAAATCAATACAACTGAAGATTTTAGAAAGCCATTACTTTTCCATTTTAGTTTTCGGGTTCCATGGATTTTTGCATGGAGCTTTCAGATTAAACCTGTACATTCAAACACTCCATGTTCATTAGTTAGGCAATTCAAAGTTAAGTGGTGGAACAATTATAATAATGAATTTTGTTCCTCAAAGGCGGTTATTCATTTTTTTTCAAACTGGACAAAAGCTTCCAGTTTCCTCAACCAGATAGACAGCTTCAAAGTCCAATTCAAATCGCCTTACATCATGGCAATCAGCAAATTGCGGTTCAATCAGCAACTCCAGTAGCAATATCTCATTCCAAATCCCTGGAGCCAGTTAACATTGAAGATGGTGAATATTTCAAAAATATGTTGGAAATTACACGTCCATAGAGAAGAAAGAAAAACTCAGGGTAGAAATCAAGATAGATGATGCAGAAGACCCATTTGGTGGCCCAATGGACCAAGATCCATTTGAATTTTGAAGGATGTAAGCAGTGACGTATTCAAGTGCAATAATTCAAGCTGGGATGTAAGCAATGACGTATTCAAGTGCAATAATTAAAGTTGAGCTAAGAAGTAGACGTGGAGGGCCCAAGCTCCACCCAAAATCCATTTATGCAGAAGACAGGACTCGGTGGTCGACCCCAAACACCACCAGCATTCCACTCCGGATTTGAAATTTTATGCAATGTAATTTGTAATAAATTAAGAAATCTCTATAAATATGTAGTTCAAATTCATTTGTAAGTACGCTGCAATCAGCCTTTCTCTTTCTACAATCCCCTCACTCTACACTTAGATTGAACCTCCCATGGTTCATCTGTTTTATAGACTAGATTATGTCCCCAAGCCTCCAATTGTACTCAATTATTAATTAATTAAATCATTTTATGAACTTATTCTTATAGACACCAATTTTGTAGAAATCCAACACATCCACAATAAAAATGACCCAAATAGGATAGACTATTCCAAAATATATATTAAGCAAGTTCTTCATCCAAGGAAATTTACTAGTATCCATTAAAATCAAAACTTTTCAGATTAATTTATTCCACAAGGAATTAATTATGCCAATTACATTCAAGCCTGGTTTAAAACCTTTTATGTCAGATCATTCGACCATTCTTGGTTCATTAATTTTCATCCACATCTCAACAATGATGTTCCCAAGTGGTTCTTTGATTGTTTCAAGAATTTTGGACCAGTTAAAGAAATTTATCCTCCAGAGGTATCAGAAGGATATGACATGTTCCACAAAATCAGTACAGCTAAAGAATTTAGAAAGCCATTCCTTTTCCATTCTAGTTTCTGGGTTCCATGGATTTTTGCATTGAGCTTTCAGATTAAACATGTACATTCAAACACCCCATGTTCATTAGTTAGGCAATTCAAAGTTAAGTGGTGGAACAATTATAGTAATGGATTTTGTTCCTCAAAGGCGGTTTATTCATTTTTGTAAACTGGACAAAAGCTCAAAATCCAGTTTCCTCAACCAGATAGACAGCTTCAAATTCCAATTCAAATCGCCTTACAACATGACAGTCAGCAAATTGCAGTTCAACCAGCAACTCCAGTAACAATATCTCATTCCAAATTCCCGGAGGCTGTTAACATTGAAGATGATGAAGATTTCAAAAATATGTTATAAATTTACAGGTCCATAAAGAAGAAAGAAAAACTCATGGAATAAATCAAGATAGAGGATGCAGAAGACCCATTTGGGGGCCCAATGGCCCAAGATCCATTTGAATTTTGAAGGATGTAAGCAATGACGTATTCAAATGCAATAATTCAAGCTGGGATGTAAGCAATAACGTATTCAAGTACAATAATTAAAGCTGAGCCAAAACGTCAGACGTGGAAGGCACAAACTCCTCCCAAAATCCATTTATGCAGAAGATAAGACACAGTGGTGGACCCTAAACACCACCACCATTCCACTCCAGATTTGAAATTTTATGCAATATAATTTGTAATAGACTAAGAAATATCTATAAATATGTAGTTCTAATTCATTTGTAAGTACGCTGCAATCAACCCTTTTTCTTTCTACAATCCCCTCACTCTACACTCGGATTGTACCTCTCATAGTTCATTTGTTTTATAGACTAGATTATGTCCCCAAGCCTGCAATTGTACCCAATTATTAATTAATTCAATCATCAAGGTATTATTTTAGAATATATATTGCTTCTATCTTTCGATTGTTTACTGTTACTATTTATGTTTACTGTTCATAATTACTGATCATTTTTACTGTTCATAATTAATGTTCATTTTTACTGTTCATAATTAATGTCAATGGATCGCAGAAGATATTCAAAAAACCCAACAATTTTATGAATTTATTCGTATGGACACCAAATCTTTAGAAATCCAACACATCCACAATAAAAATGTCCCAAATAGGATAGACTGTTCCAAAATATATATTAAGCAAGTTCTTCATCCAAGGCAATTTATTAATATCCATTCAAATCAAAACTTTTTAGTTCAATTTATTCCACAAGGATTTAATTATGCAAATTACATTTAAGCCTGATTTAAAACTTTTATGTCAGATCATTCGACCATTCTTGGTTCATTAATTTTCATCAACAATTAAACAATGATGTTCCAATGTGGTTCTTTGATTGTTTCAAAAAATTTGGATCAGTTAAAGAAATTTATCCTCCAGCAGTATCAGAAGGATATGACATGTTCCACAAAATCAGTACAGCTGAAGATTTTAGAAAGCCATTCCATTTCCATTCTAGTTTCCGAGTTCCATGGATTTTTGCATGTAGCTTTCAGATTAAACCTGTACATTCAAACATCCCATGTTCATTAGTTAGGAAATTCAAATTTAAGTGGTGGAACAATAATAATAATGATTTTTGTTCCTCAAAGGCGGTTATTCATTTTTTTTGCAAACTGGACAAAAGCTCAAAATCCAGTTTCCTCAACCAGATAGACAGCTTCAAAGTCCAATTCAAACCGCCTTACAGCATGGCAGTCAGCAAATTGCAGTTCAACCAGCAACTCCAGTAGCAATATCTCATTCCAAATCCCTGGAGCCAGTTAACATTGAAGATGATGAAAATTTCAAAAATGTGTTAGAAATTTACAGGTCCATAAAGAAGAAATAAAAACTCAAGGAAGAAATCAAGATAGAGGATGCAGAAGACCCATTTTGTGGCCCAATGGCCCAAGATCCATTTTAATTTTGAAAGATGTAAGCAATGAAGTATTCAAGTGCAATAATTCAAGCTGGGATGTAATCAATAACGTATTCAAGTACAATAATTAAAGCTGAGCCAAGAAGTCGGATGTGGAGGGCCCAAACTCCACCCAAAATCCATTTATGCAGAAGATAAGACACAGTGGTGGACCCCAAACATCACCAGCATTCCACTCCGAATTTGAAATTTTATGCAATGCAATTTGTAATAGACTAAGAAATCTCTATAAATATGTAGTTCTAATTCATTTGTAAGTACGCTGCAATCAGCCGTTTCTCTTTCTACAATCCCCTCACTCTACACTCAGATTGAACCTCCCATAGTTCATCTGTTTTATAGACTAGATTATGTCCTCAAACCTGCAATTGTACTCAATTATTAATTGATTCAATCATCAGGGTATTATTTCAGAATATATATTGCTTCTATCTCTCGACTGTTTACTATTACTATTTATGTTTAATGTTCATAATTAATGTTCATTTTTACATTTCATAATTACTATTCATTTTTAATGTTCATAATTAATTTTCATTTTTATTGTTCATTTTTTATACAAAAATAATTGATGATTTATTAGACAAACTGTTCATATATGTGTATGTGTGTGTGTATAAAAATCTCATCATATAAAATAAAAACATTAGCACAAAAAACTGGTAAAAAAACACCCGCTTTAAACAATAAATTAGAAAACTTACACTTTTTGCAGTCCGCTCAATTTCCTCATCATCCTCTACACCAACAGACAACTCCAACTCAATAAAACGATGCTTGCTGCTCTTCGAAGATGATGCTCCAACAATAGAAGAATGATTCTTTTTTATCGATACACCACCAACCAACACTCCATTCTTACTCAATGGAAACTAACGACTACTTCTCAGAAAACCAGTATAGCCTCCGCAATGATATAAATGACAACGCTTCTTCATGTTTTCAGTATCCCAATGTTGGTGAAACGGAAGGTCAATCACATCACTAAATCCCGGAACTGGATAACGATAAAAGAAAGCAAGAAGTGGGATGATCAAACATGCATTCACATAATTGAATTTCTGTGAATGTTGAGCCCTATAAATACTCCCACAAAACCTCTTCAAAATAAATCCACACCAATCAAAACTAGAAATCTGATCAACATCTTCTAAGGAACTCACTATCTGCAAATCTACAGTGCTACGAGCAATAGGAGCTAAAAACATGTCAAGGAAAACATTACGAAAACAAGCTTAAACTCAGCCATTTCATCTTCCCTCAATAGATTCGGAATAGCACTATATAAATCCTTCACAATAATAATCCTATCCTTAATCGCGTATTTTTCAATCCACCTAAACCTTATGGAATTATCTGCAGCAAAAGTAGCCTTGCCTAAACCCTTATGACTCACCTCAAAAACAGCCTTATCATAGATAGTAATAGAATATTAGATAAATTAGAATCAGGTTAAGAAAGGAATACCCTTTCTGATTGGTTTTGTATATATCCTTTTCCATATTTGATTCTATCTTGTATACCCTTTGTAATCACTATATATATGAATACACACAGACACATTTATTTGTGGGTTTTACATTCTATCAATTTCCCTCCTCCCCGCAATATACCTCTTCACCACATTTCCTCTGCATTTCCCATCTGTTTTATTCGCCTGCATTTCAACCTTCTTCCTCACATGGCTAGCCAACTTCAAGCTAGTCCTTTTCTCATTCGGGCGGGGCCCACTTTCGTCATGCACCTCCCAGTACCAACAAAGCCCTCCAACAACAGAAAAAGCAATCGACCCACCGAAGAAAAACCTGTTTTGGATGATATGGGGGCTAAACTTCTGGCATCTGTTTTTCTGTTAGGAATCTTCATAAAGTTCAAAGAGAGTTTGAACCACGTGCTTTTATTAGCAGGCTATTGTGCCTACATTTACCTGATGGTAGATTGTCTCGTCGTATTCTCGAATTATCCGGTCCGTGCCCTGGTGACCCTTGAGCTCGAGCCGCCTTCGGTCAAGCCATATTTATCGACTTCCCTGAGAGAATTCTGGGGGAAGCGGTGGAACCTCCCGGCGGAATGTCTGATGAGGGAGACGGTGTACAAGCCGGTGAGGGAAGCATAAGCCGCGATCCTAGGTAATGATCTATGTTGGTATGCCTTGAATACGTATTAGCCGCTTCGACATGTTGGTACGTACTAGCCGCTTCGACAGGTTGGTACGTATTAGCCGCTCCTAGGTAATGATCTACTGGTGTTTTGTCTTTTACTTTTATTTTCTTCGCTTGTTCTTTCTCGGTATTCCGCACAACAAACTAGTATCAGAGATTCTGGTTAGATCCGTGGTGGGTCTATTGGATTTTGGATTTATCAGATCGGGTTGGTCGGATCTGGGGTGGTCGGATATCAGATCTGATCGAGGAGAAAGATGGCAGCGCTGGATGTGAAGGTAGATAAGTTTACTGGGAGGAACAGTTTCAGTTTATGGCAAATCAAGATGCGAGCTTTGTTGAAGCAACAAGGGTTGTGGGCGCCGCTGACGAACAATTTCTC
>JAULKM010153616.1:0-17028 GCA_032355605.1 Rubia tinctorum
AATCAACCTATGTCACCCAAAACTACAAACATCAACTCGTATCACATAAAACTCACCGAGAAAATGAAAAATATCAATATGAGAGAGAAAAACAAAAAATAACAACTCATATAACCAGAAAAAAAAACTACAAAAAATTGACTCATATCAACTGAAACTCATCTAGAAAATGAAAAACATCAATATGAGAAAAAAATCAACAAAAAAGCTACGGTACCTTAAGAGTATAAAATTTTCACTAAAAAATTCATAAAACGCCAACATTTTTTTTGAAAAAAAACTACAAATATCAACCTATATCACCCAAAAATACAAACATCAACTCCTAACACCTAAACTTCATCTGGAAAGTGAAAAACATCAAAGTCTTGAATCACCCTAAATCGTCATTGTAAGAAGAAGACGGCGCAGCGGAGGAGCGGTTCGCGACGGAGGGGAGTTTCTCAGCGGCGAAGCGGTTCTCAAGCAGTTTCTAGAAACGGAGGAGCAGGAAAAATAAATAAAAATTCTTGATTTTAATACTTATACTATAGTTTTTTTTATAATTGCATAATATGTCTCTAGATTTATTACCATATTCTTAAAAAATCTCATCCAAAATAAAACTTACAATAATTGCACAATAAACTCATGCCTAAAGTTTAGACTACCTAAAACAAGAATTTGTGTTTTTTTTATCATGGATTTATAATTTGTAGTTCTGCGACCTAGTTTAACATGCACATAATATTTTCTACGATTTTCTGTTAGGCAAAGTATTGGGAAATACCGTCTTTCCATAGGCATATGGAAAGACGGGGTTGAATTGGAATTACAGAAAATTAAAAGGTTTTAGTTGTAATATTAAAATTTTATTATGCAACATGTATGAGTGATAAGTTTATGACCCGATTAATACAACATGAAAATATTATTTTGATTTCTTCAAATTTGCAGTTTAAACTTTGATTTTTTCATAACTTATGGAAATGTCATTTTTTAAGAGACAAACTCTTTCTGTTAATAATGATGTGAAAGTTAATATTTAGAAATTATGAATTCAACGATATGACAAATAATACTATTGTTTTTTATTTTTATATATCAATTCAAATATACACTTGAAATTTAAAAAATTGATTAAAATAAATTGTGTATAATTGTGTTTTTTATTTTTATTTTTATTTTTATATATCAATTTAAATATATAGTTAAATTTTTAATTAAAAAATAAATTGTGTACAGTTTAATTTTGATGGAGAGAATATTGAATTTATGATGTGTTTAGCATGACTTAAAAATATGCTTCACTTGTAAATTTAACAGCTATTGATATCCGGTAAAATGCTTTAATTTTTTTAATAAAAGCAATTATATTGTGAGAAAAATATAGGATGGACACCGAATTTGTTTTGCTTATAATTATATCTCAATAAAACACAATTTTTATATATAGTGGATGTTAGTTAATGTCAACCATAGTTATTCATTACCTAATGTTAACTGTTTTATCTAATTTTCTATTTATGTCACCATAAGTTTAACTGATTGAGTGAATGAAATTGAAGAAATATTGCCAAAAATGGAAAGTGTGTCATTTAAAAAAATTCAATAAAGTAAATATGTCACTAGTAGAGAAACGGGGGATTATTAAATTTTATTGATATATTTAAAAATACTATTATGCTAAACTTATGAGTACTTCTCTTGAAAGATGGTCATTACATAAGTTATGAAAAGACCAGTGACTCAAGGGTAATTTTATCCCGAAAAGATAAAAATTTGTGGGTTAAATCAATTAAAATTCGGGTTAAATTTGGAGTATGAGTTATTTGGGTAAATTCGCACATCTAGTTTTAGCTAGAAACGTTACATATTTAGTTGTAGAGTAAACCATATTTTAATTTTTTTTTCACTTTCCATTACTTTAGGGTATAAACTCACAACTTCATATTATTCTAATTAAACTCTATATTTTCATATGACTATTGGAAGACGGTCTTTTTGAAAACTTATATTCTCACTATCAATTATCCATATTTTATAATTTCTTACTATATAGATAAAGATATTGATACTAGTGCTCCAACGAAAAAAGAAGAAGCCAGGTGACTTGAATAGAGCTCTCAAAGTGATTTGAGAAAAAAAAGGTTTAGAAAAAAAATGAAGGCATACCCAAATGACCCTATTATTTCACAAAAGTGTCAATACAACCCTGTAAAATGTGAAAGTACTATTATAACCCTATGTTTTGCATCAAATGTGCCGATATAACCTTTTGACACTATTCCGGCATTGACCCATTATTTTCCGGTGTTGACCGGATTATAAAAGACAAAAATACCCCTAAAATTAAACCTAAAATGTGAAGACAATAATACCCTTTTTTTTCTTCTTCTTCATCTGACGGATTTTGGTTTTCAATCTGTGCCGCCGCAGCTCCGCCGCGCGCCGCTACTTCCCGTATATGTTCTGATGCAATGGTACTAATCTAGATTACCTCTGACATTATCACCCAAGGAACGGCTCCCATTCCGATTGAGAATGATGAAATGTACAGCTGATCAGAATAGGAAACATGTTAGCATTCATTCAAAAATGTAACTTTTGAGTTTGAGATAAGATAATGATTGTAATAATGGCTCATTCTCATACCAGTACTCCAGAGACAGCGAATAGCAGTACAAATTTGAGCATCGTGCTCTGGTCCTGAATCAAGAAACCCGAGAAAAACACAACCAAAAGCCATGGAGAAAAACACAACCAAAATCCTATACCTATCGATCTCTGCATCTCCTCCATGGGAATAGTGTTCTGGTCAGACAAAGAGCACTAGTGTTATATCTTGAAAGCCAGAGTCAATACCAAGCAATGCTTAAAACCTGCATTTATATGCTTTATCCGAATACTAGTGAGAGCAAAATTGGGGTAAAGGTACAATTGCCAAGTTGCAGAATTGAAGAAAGGTACAATTGCCAAGTTTTTGATTTTTTGATTTTTTAAAATAAGGGTAAAATAGTCAATTTCTAAAATTCCGGTCAAATTATGGTCTGCAGGGTTATATTAGCACTTTCGATCAAATATTAGGGTTATAATTGCATTTTCTGATTTTACAGGGTCATATTGACACTTTCAACCAAAATATAGGGTTATTTCAGCACTTAACTCCAAAATTTCTATATGGACATGTTAAGGATTAAATTGCAAATGAAGAAATTAAACAGGTTTTTATATAAAAATGGAAGTGTGAATACATAGAGCCATTTTTCAGGTTCATAAACTTCACTCTCAATCACAACCGTCATTAATATTGCTGGAGTTTAAACTAGGGCATTTGAATTGCGACTATTATTAAGAGATGTCGTAGATTAGGATTACGGGATGGAAGCTATGGTCAGCGAGAAGTTTATGAGCATACGCTGTAATAATACCATATTAGGTCTAGGCCCTAATTAAAGCGAACATTAGGCTTTAGGTTTAAACTGCTTGCTGAACATTTGGTTTTAAATTTCAGCGACTTGCTAAACTCTAAGATTTTATTCTATTAATTTCAGTACAACTAAGAAATACACACTTGATACTAAAAAGGGAAAAGTGCAAAATTGTCATATAACATTGAGAAAATACATAAATGACCTTGTAAAATCTAAAAGAACAAAAGTAACCCTAAGTTTTTTGTAAAATGGTGCAATAATACTCAAATTGAACTATTCCAGCATTGATCGAACTGATTCCAACATTGACCATTTATGAAAAGAAAAAAATTCCATATTCTTAAAACAAAAAATTTAGTGACAAAAAAACCCTAGAGTTTTTCTTCTCTTCATCATTTTCAAACCTTCCACCAACTCCACCGCCGCCGTGCCACTAGCTCCGTCGACATTGCACCACCTCGTTTAACAAAACTGAGTCCACCTTTTTAAAACTAAATCCAAATCTTCCAACCCATTCATGAAATAAATCCAAAATTCCAAATCTTCCAACCAATTCATTGTCGCCGCCAGCTCCGCCACCGCTCTCTGCCATAAGCTCCGCCGCCGCCACAAGCTCCACCACTGCACAACCACCTCCGACCCCGTGCCCCCACCTCTGTACCAGTCCCCTCCACCCAGACCCATTGTGTCATCGTTGTTGCCTTCACACCCGTCTGCGCCTCCACACCACTCCCCTTCGTCGCTCGTCACCTCTCCCTTGCCACCACTCAACACTAACCCCTGCGCCATCTCTCCCATGTCACTCCCCCACCCATCCTAGCTCCCCCTCTACTCGCCACCACCTCTCCCTCGTCATCCCCCGTCACCGCTCAACCTTACCCGCTAAGCCTTCACCGATCAGCCACATCACCACCACGTAACAGCCCCTAACACCGCGTAATTGACGCCCACCACCACGCTAGAACTCTAACCCGCCTGCTTACCCGATGTTCACACCACCCTCGCAAAATAAACCTGACTTAGGCGTCTAGTCCAGTGGAGGAATAAGTTGCAAGCAGTGGCGCGACGGGGGTGGAGGAAATGGGGGGCTGTTATGGGAGTGAAGGAGAGGAGCGGGGAAGAAATGATTAAATTGTATAGAAGAAGAACCCTAGAAAATGGGATAGAGGAATATCAGAATTGGATGGGAAAAGGGGAGAGAAACAAAAGAAAGAGAGGTATTCTTGTTGTTCTGTTAAAAACCAAGGGTATTGGTCTCTTTTATAAATTTTAAAAAAAATTAAAAGTTTTAACAAAAGGGTAAAACGATCATTTCAACGATTTCAGGTCATTTCTGCCATTACATTTCGATCAACGATTTCCAGGGTTATTTCTGCACTTTCAGATTTTACAAGGTCATTTATGCACCTTCGCCCAAAACATAGGGTTAAAAATGCACTTTACTCTAATATCAAATTCAACATATAAGTAAACAAATGCAATTTCAAAAGAAAATAATTGATAGGCATGATGGCTATATAAATGATAGGTATGCAAAATGAGTAGAGATAGCAGCTACACCTTGGAGATCGCCGAGTCCGCCCATGGCAACTACCCTGATCAGTAGGAAGGGGAGCCCAACAACACGCAAGATAGAACGGGGCTCTGGGACGGAGATGAATTGGCGGTTAGAGAACATATCCTCCGTGCTGGGACATATTCCTCGTGTCTTAGGCGGACCCGCTGGGAAAGTGCATGTGTGAACCTCCTCTCCCATCAGTAACTCTTCATCGACAAACATGAAGTGACGTTTCCATTCAACAAAAGAGAGAAAAACATTCAAAAGTTTACAGGCTTCATGTCAAAATTTCATATATGACCAGTCATGAGGCATCTTAGTAGAAGATGCAGAAAACTCTAAAATGGGGGATTATCAGAGCAAGACAGAGAACCTCGAAACCTAATGAGAGATGCGGGGAGTTCAAGGGAACACTGGGGAGACCTAGCTCATAATATCCTAATACGGATTGACAGAATAATGACAAAGGGAAATGAAAACTACCATTTTCTATAGTTTCTAGGTCGATGGCGACCATCCCCTCAGGCATGTCTAAAATGATTTCTCCTAAGCCAGGCAATATCATGCGGTGACCAATGTCATCATATCCCTCATCCCGAATGCGGTGACATCTTGCAAAGTCGTCGGATATAACCGCATTCACTGGCTGTCAAATTGCAGTATGATCGAGACTTAGGGGAACTTACGGTGGACACCATGGCTACTAGAGTACGACAGAAAGAAAAGAAAAATATAAAAGAGAGAGGAAAATAAAAACAAAGATGGGGAGAGGAAGGGTACCTGAAGAATGGGAGAAGCAGACACTGGAAGTAGATGTACAAAATAAAGAGAAATGGAAAAAGAACTTAGGGGTAGACGAATTGAAAAAGTGAAGAATAAATCCGGCTACAAGGCCAAGGGGTTTGTGTGTGTATGTGTGTGTATGTGTATATATATGTATATACTAAAAAGGAATCGACGCTAAGAATGATTAAACTGTCTAGGGAAGAAGAAAAAAAAGAGAAACATAGCATTAGAAAATAGAGACGTGGGGGCTCTAGGAGCACATAGTGTAATTATGTGAATCCAAGTGTCGCCTCTTGAATAAACACCACTTTTCAAATACTAACTGCTATCGTTTTCGGTGAAATACGAAGCGGCAGGTAGCTCAAACGCAGCCATACAATCAAAGCTACGTGGCCAGCTGTAATCTAACCTAGCCTTTCACCTTTCTTAGCATAATAACAGTGACTCGGGTTGGGAGACTTAATAAGGTATGGGCCTGACTAGCCCAACTGACTTAAATTATCCCAAAGACATATGGCCCACAGAAAAGAGGAAATGACTAACGGTCAAGGCATGATGTTATGGGAGCAGGAACACCAACCACCAACCCTTATACCAAGGGATGTAACATGTGTAAACGGTATGTTCATGCATCCTCAGAATTACATTACGCAAACCCTAGAGAATAGTTCATTCTGATAAGATCGTCGGAGCAGGTATGGTGCAACGTCGGTCTGTCTAACCTATGGTCTTTTCTGTTTTACCGTATCTGAAGCATCTCTGGGCCAGAGAAACACACAACCCACATTCAGACAAAGTGAGGACTCAACAATGTTAAAACAAGTAAAAGTTTAGTTTGATTCTCAAAGTTAAATTAAGCAACATTTATTGAGACGAAAGGACTATATCAAACTGAATTGAAGTAGAATAGAGATAACCAGGAGACAATAGAGAAAGTGTATCATGAAAGCTATCAAAAGACCAATAACATGAAAGCGAATCATGAAAGCTATAAAAAAAATGTTAGCGGAATTTTGTGCAAAGAACTTGTCTTTGTCATAAAATGACATAATTGTTTCTCACCATTATCATCTCTCTTCTCTTTAACGTTCATATTTTATTCTGTTTGTCTAGGTTTTATATCTTTAATTTTTTAAAAATTAAAATAGTAATAACGGGGAAGTTCGGTAATCCAACCCATTATATTTATCAAATTTGTCAAAAGACCGACAATCAAGTGATGTTTACATCGTTTATAATAAATTATCTTTACATTGATGTGCGATAAGCCTAGTTACACAAAGGCACTAACAAATATAACAATTTTAATCGAAGAACTCAGTGACAATAAGATAAGAGATACACTAATGCACTAGTGAATATTACAATTCTAAACAAAGCCTATGTGACAATAAGAAGGACACACGAGGATAATTGGTTTCATTGTGTGAGTAGAGACCCGATACCACTAAACAAAACCGATCACAGTGAAGCATCAAGGGAAATGCAGGCAAAATGTTCCATCCACAATTCTAATCACACATGAGGCAATCAAAACAAAGTAAAACAAAATATCCCCAACTAAAGATCTGGTCCATCTCCATTTAACACATTGAAGACCCTTTCCCTAAATTAGGAGACTAAGACAGGTCGTTTTAATTGCCTAAAATATTTTTTGCCGGTGTATTGGAGTCACTTATAATGCTTAGAAATCTCTCTAAGTTTACCCCCCAAAAGGATGCCGAATAAATGATGTCCTAAGGGACCAAAGTCTCCAAATGTGAAAAATTCCCAGAAAGAACGGAATCGCCATAAGTTCATTATTTTAACAACTTTGACCTAGATTTCTCCTTTCCTTCTTTGAATTTTTGGATATAAATCCGAAGTGAATCATATTTACCAAAAAATGGTCGCCAAAAAAATAGACTGACAAAAATAATTTCTACCCGATATGAAAATTCAAAAAAAATTAAAAATCACCCATATTTTTAACAAAAAAATAAATTAAAAAACACAAAAGAAATAAGAAACTATACAAATAAAATAGAAAGATACATTATTAAGAGCCTCTCATCCCGAAAAGGAAAATATGTGTAGTAAAATGAAAATAAAATAAAAGAGAATTACCTCTCCATTCCCCAGTATCTCCCCGGAAGTCATTTGAAAACTTCTCACCTCGCCAGACACGTCTGTATATAAAATGCTAATAAAATTTCATACCCTTAGTTAGTTGCTGTCATCGAGAGGGGGTACTGGTGGAAATGACATCGTTGCGCCATTAAAATAAACTAAAAACCCTTTGTTCGTTGTCCCGATTTTGATGTCAACAGCCGAGTTGAGCTGAGTTTACTCAAGTTGTGCATAGTTTTCCTGAGTTGCGCAAACCGAGTTGAACAAGCTTGCCCAATTTACTCCATGTCTAGATTCGAGCCTTCAGCCCGAGTCAGCCCCAAGTTAACTAAGCTCGAGTCAGCCCCAGTTAACTAAGCCCGAGTCAGGTTTATGTTAGCTGAGCTGGCTAGTTGGCCCAAAATGGTGACCCATTTAACCTAGGTATCAACCTGTTTCAAGTTAGGAATTATGATGCCAAGAACGAGACTTGTGAGCAACTAGGACGCCAAGACACAAGGAACTCGGCCCCGGGAACATCGAGACACCATGTAGGCTAGGCATCGAGACTCCAGAAATGTCAAACCCGAGAACTTTGATGCCGAGAAAGCCAGGCCCAAGAAAGCTACACCGAGAACTTTGCCATTGGAAAAGCCATGCTGAGAAAACCAAGAGGACAACCCGAGAATACAAACCAAAATGCCTGGAACCACTGCCTCTCAATTACGCTAGATTGGGAGTAACTGTTTCAATTTCTTCGTCTGGAAGCCATCTAGCTACACTAAATTCTATCTTCGCCAGTGGGAGGTCATCACAGTACCTCTCAAATATACAATTTATAACTCTAATTATGTCCTATGATATAACTAAGTAGATATTGGTAAGAGGGATCGTCGAAGAAGAAGAGAGATTTTCCTAAGTGTCGATGCATGCCTCCTCCATCCCACGAGTATTGACATACTTACTTTTTGGGATAAATACATTTATAACCCTAACTTTTGTTTGAAAGTGCCAATATAACCCTACAATCTCAGAAAGTGTCAATTTAACCCAAACTAATTATTGTATGTGCCAATCTAACCCTAAATTTCAAAAAATAATTGTGTCGATATAGCCAAAATATTTAATTTTAGTGTTGATCCATGAAATTCAGGCAATGATAAGAAAGTGGAATGACGGAAATACTCTTGACTAAAAAGCTGAAAATTGATACCTATAATACCCTTGATTTTTTTTCTTCTTCATTGTCGTTGCTCCACCGAATCGCCGCTCCTCCACCACCGGAAACCTCCACCGTCTCCCCACCAGAAACATCTAAAATTAATTAACTCGTACATGGAATTTTCAGGATTGGAATCCAACTCGAATTCTCCTCCAAAATCCAGAACCATCCTTCACTTTCCCCTTCTCTAAGCTAGCACCATTGTCATCCTAATCAAACTCACTATCTTCAACAAATTCCAGCAAATTCAGTACTCTGCAACTTTATCATCCATGGCTTCATCTGTTGTTCTCAAGAGAGCTGCCAATTCTTCCATCATCAAGAAGCTTTTCGTCGGCGTGAATAACAATACCGCCATCCTCCACCCGTTCACAGAGTCGGCAGGTCAATTCTTCAACACCAACGCTGACCAAATGATGAGCTATGATGAGGCCGACCAATATAGGGACGTCCAACGCCGCCCTAACTCCATGACTTGTTCTTCCACCGAAGGAAACTTCACCAGCAATGTCGTTCCACCACCAAACCACCACCTGGGCACCTGTCACTACCTGGCCACCACTTCACAAACACCCCTGCCGAAAACCCTAACCTCCCACCACCACCCCACAGCCACCCCCTGCCACAAGAGACGTTTTTGGCAGCCACAAGAGACATCCTATAACTAAGAAGATATTCACCGTTGAATTATTATCGTGGTACACTTTCACCTCCAAGGAGGCCGCTGTGAGCTACGTCAAAGTCGTGAGCTATATGGAAGCGGAGAGAATTGCGGAGAGAACTGTGGAGAGAATCGAGCACGTCTGGAGGAAGAAATGAAAGAAAGGAACAGAATTTTTCTATTGGCCGAATCTAGAGAGAATCGAGGAAAAAGGAAGCGGAGGAAGAAGGGAAACGGGGGAAGAAACGGAGGAAATGGAAACGGAGGAAGAGAGGAGAAGGAAGAAAGGGCAAAAGGGGGGTAGATATGTCTTTTCACGTTTTAAAAAAATTCATTTCATTTTTATAAGTGCAAAATTATCTTTTTCACAAAATCTGCCCATAAGAAAATTTACTAGAAAGTAAGCGGGGTCATGAGTTATATTGACACTTTCTGAGATTGCAAGCTTATATTGGCACTTTTAGCCTAAAGTCAAGGTCATTTTAGCACTTAGCTCTTACTTTTTTCAAGTCAATCATGGTAAACTTTGATCCTAAATATTTTTTTTGAAAGATCAATCACTCCAAAATGCTGGAAAAAAATCCCAGCGGCGATTACAATGAGTGAAATTGACATCCAATCTAACTAGCATCTAGCAATAATTAAATATTGCAAGGATATCTAAATTACATGTCAACCAGACTGATCTTCTGTACTATTACAGATCAGAGATCCAATAAAAAATTGTAACATCGCCCTCAGAGATGTTAACTTGCTTCCCGTGATAAACCACTTGGCAGAGAGGAGCGTATCACGCATCAATATCACTGCGCCAAACAGGGATCTTCTACAATCCTAACACCACTTGATCCAACCAAAATTTATGTTGCTCAAACTGTAAACACCTTGAAAAATACAGATCTGAAGAATCCAGATTAATGGAGAGCCAAAAATAAAATCACAAACAAAATTACTAACACACGATCTGAACAAGAAGATTGAGAACAATAATCAACTTGAACAATTAAATTGAGTTACCATCATGAACATAACGATCTAATCGATCAGGTCGAAGAACAAAATTAATTTGTGGAGACAAATCTCACACTTATTTAATAGTAAAACATAAACTAAAATAAACTGTTGCTCCCCATCTCCCCTGATGGGAAAATGGGGAAAAATTGAAGATGAGAGGGTGCGGCGACAATGGAGGGAGGCGGCGAACGTATACATATATAACACTAAACCGCTCTAAACTAACCTACTGCATCCGTAACTTTCATTCTAAATATAAATTAATATGTTTATAATACAAATATCACGTGAGATATTGTTATATTCATGTTAACATCTATTTTTAAATATTAATTTTTATGTGGAATTGTTGTATGTAGTTAGAGATATTGACGGTCAAACATGATCATTGAAAACCGTGAAAAAGTGTATATATAAGCAATATATATATAATTTCCCCAAAACAAACATCATTTGTAGCTGAAAGGGAATTAGCTGATAATGTCTTACTAATGCAAGACATGTCTAATCATATTCATTTAAAACAACCTGGAATCAATATGATTATTAAACTAGACATGATGGAGGCATTTGATAGAGTTTCCTGGGGATTTCTTTCTAAACTTCTAACAAAAATAGACTTCTCTGATCATCTTAACCAACTAATATTGGGGCAGCATTCTTCTCAATCTTAATCAATAGATAAATATTTGGATTCTTCCAAGCTACTAGAGGTTTAAAGGCAAGGACACTCTCTATCTCCCATGCCTTTTAATCTTAATGGCAGAAGCTTTGTTCAGAAACATTAACTTCTTATTTCAATATTCCAATGTTGGTTATTACTCCCTCCGTCCCACAATTATTGGCCTATTTGTTTTTTCAAAGTCAATCTTGGTAAATTTTGACCCTAAATATCAATTTATATATCTACAATAAAAATATCATGTGGGATATTGTTAGATTCATCTTAACATTTATTTTTGAAATGCCAATTTTTAAGTGAAATTATTATATGTAGCTAGAGATATTGACGGTCAAACATAATCATTAAACGATGTGAAAAAGTAAATCGGCCAATAATTGGGGGGGGGGGGTTATAAGCTTACAGGACTAATGAAACCAGCAACTCATATCTTCTTTGCAGATGATACTGCAATCTTCATGAAATTTTCAAAATCTGGAATTAAAAAGTTAATGGGATTCCAAAAAATCTATGAAAAAACATCGGGACAAAAAAATAAACTTAAAAAAATCTTATTATTTATCAAAACATGCTCAGCCAAGAATTGATTCAGTAATCAAATCTGAAACAAAAGTGATCTCAGAATCATTACCTCTCAAACACTTAGGATGTACAATCTTTACAGGGAAAAATAAGAACATATACTATCAGAGTCTTTTGGACTCCATTAACTTTAAAATCAACTGTTCGCAAAATAAAAACTTAAAACAATCTAGTAGACTTACATTAACAAAACATGTTCTTTCCACAATTCCCTTATACATTTTCAACGTGCTAAAACCCACTCAGAACACCATTGAAAAATTACACAAAATGTTTGTAAAATTCTTATGATATAACCAAGTTCAGTAAACAATAAAAGGAAATATGGAGAAGCTACATTATGTTAACCCTTCCTAAAGAAGAAAATGGCCTTAACTTAAAAGATCCTAATACAATGACAAAAAGTTTCTCTTTAAAACTATGGTAGAAACTACAACAAGGAAAGTCACTTTGGTCCCAATTCATGTGGTCCACCCCAGACAATAAAAAAATCAAAATCTTGGAAAAAATCTTAAAACAGGACCAAAAACTCAGTTTTGGACTACAGAAATTGATCTGATCTATTCAGACCAATACATTGCAGAATTCTTAACTGATCAGAACTATTATGTTTCTCTTTTTCAAAATCCCTTTTCTGATTCATTCTAAACATTTAAAAAGCTGAATATCACATATTCTCATAATATAATGATGAACTAATCTGGAAGAACACAGAGCATGGAAATTTAACTTTAACAACTGCTTATGATTTGATAAAATATAGAAAAGAAAAATTCCTATCTTTCAAATTTCTATGGTCTTCATTGATGCCTCAAAAAATTTGCCTATGGAATTGGAGATTATTAAACAGGCTAGTTGCAATGTCTGATGTTTTAGAGGATTTTAAGCTTCATTTACCATTAAAATGTTGTTTTTGTAAAATCATCACATGTGACATCCACTATGTCTCCAGCTCATGCTCTTTTTCAAAGAAAAATCTGGTCTTTGGTTGACAAAATCTTTAAAATACAACATTCAGAGCAGAATTTACTTTAGAACAAATTTTTCTACTACTGGACACTAGCTGTAAAAAGTAAAGAAGTTGCAGATATCATTAGATCTATTTCTTGCATTGTATCATGGTCAATTTGGTGTGCTAGAAACAAATTTATATCTGAAGGTATTAATCATGATCTAAGAACAGTTACTATTCATATTTTGAACCAATTGAATGATATGTTGCTAGCTCACAAGATAAAGGCTTTGTGGGATCATTCTGTTGTATACCCTATATTGAATATTTGCAGGAATTTGAAAATTAGGAAGGAACTAGTGGTTATTTCTTGGTTTCTTTCAAACTATATTAAACTTAATGCAGATGGATCAGTTCTGAAAAATGGCAACGCAATCATAGGCTGGATACTAAGAGATCATACAGGAAAGCATCTCAGTTCTACTTCAAAAACAATTCCTACCTGCTCCACTATAGAGGCTGAATCCAAGCAGTACTTTAAAGATTACAAATGGCAGGGACTCAAGGAACCTACACCTTGCACATAGAATTCGACTCACTGACTTTGGTCAAAGTGCTGCACGGGGAATGGAAGATTCTATGGAGCTGTAAAGAAGTTGTGCGCAAAATTTGGAAACTGATGGAAAAGATCTACTACTCAATCTTGCATCGTGAAGCAAACAAAGTGGCCAACTCTTTATAAAAAAATTCTTCCTTCAATCATGTAAATCAACACATTCTCTTTTGTAGGTTTACTAGAAGATATACAAGGGCAGATACACCTCGATGAGATCATATTTCACCACACAAGGATTGAACATATTCTTTTCCTTTCTTTGTAAACTGATCGAGGTAATTGTATTTTGTAGTGAACTATTGTACGCTTCATATTTTAGATGTTGGTTTTACGATTCTTTAGCTCCTATAGGTCTTATGTATTGGAATCATAAAACGAACTTCTTCTTGAGGTAAGGCCATTAAATCCCCCTCTTTCGGTACTTTTCTTTTTAATTAATAAATGGGTAGGGGTCTGCCAAACCCTCCACCATCACAGGTGGATTTCTTAAAATAAAAAAGATGAGATAGAGGGAGTACATAAGAAACCTAATTCTATGAGTAAACTAATTATGTAAAGTAACTGCCATTTATGACCATTACTATAAGAAAATGATTTATATTTCCTTATCAATATTAAAAGAAAATTAGTGATTTACGAGTGACGAGTGAAAACTAGTGTACTTCTTCTGTTCCATCTCTATTGCACATAAATCATTATCACACTGTTGGAGAAACATGTTTACGCGTTAATTTATTTATCTACGTCAAATAACAACAAATAAAAGTTGATAGTTAAAACTACTTATTACGACGAATTAAACAATATCACATTCTATAATATTTTTGTTCATATATCTATTCAATATACGAGCAAAATTTGATAGGGAATAGTGTCAAAAAAGTAAAAGTGCAAATAGAGCTTGGACGGAGGGCAAAAGGATTGCGACTTTGACAAAGTTAGGGGAAAGCAATTGGTAGTCGAAAAGAAGACCTGGGGTATCTCCAATGTTACGAGGGTCTCCCATAAATATCGTAGCCACGAGTCAAATTATAATAGGTTGTAGTACGACGTGTCTAGATAAGTTTGGTTTTAGAAACATTCTTCTCAATGCTAAAGCCGTAGTCGCACGGTTTCTTACTTCCACCAAACATTTAATCAATATTTTTAATATTTCACACAAACACCTATTATTATTACTTGTACTAACTATATTTATGCAGTGTATGTAAAAAAAATTAAAATGTATTCATTTCGCTTTAAACACTCAATAACGTTAGGGTCTGAATTATATTATTGCATTATAAAAAATATAATACATATTTAATTATCAAATTTAAATAAAATTTAAATGATTAAATAAATTATTTAATCCACATACACTATTATTTATATCATAATTTATCACTATATTATTAATTTTATTTTAATATATTAATATCTAATATAATTATATAACTTAACTGCCTGGGTGCATAAAATATGAGTAATGATAAATAAAGTGAACATTTATACTCCCTCCATCCCTGATCAAATTGCACAAGCACAACAACCATTATCATGTTGTTCAAGAAGCATGTTTGACTATTAATATGTTTAACTACGTGTAATAACGACACATAAAAGTTGATATTTAAAAACTACTTGTTACAACGAATTCAACTATATCACATACGATGATATTGTTATTTATATATCTATTCAAATTTGTGGTCAAATTTTAATAGAGAATAGTGTCCAAAAAACAAGTGTGCAATTTGAACTAGGGTGGAGGGAGTAGTGAAATTACATAGTGACTGATGTGGCATACTTGAAAACACAAATGTATACTTAATTAGTTGTAAATCTTAAGGAATGTGATTTATAATTTAGTTATTTACTAGTTTCAACATCATTCACTATGAGTTTCACTATGAATTTTCAGTCTCCATATCATCACTCATGTATATATATATATATATATATATATCAAAACTTATAATTAATACACTTTGTTAGTTGTATTTATCTATAAAAATTTTAAATCCAAAATTTATATTTATTTAATCAACATTTGATTGAGTATTAAAAAAAATTGTTATGAATTTTACTGGGATTGAATACGGTAAAAATTACAACAAATTGACAATTTTTGACTATATATGTATACGTGTCCAAGCGAGAGTTTCAATATGGGGGTTTGAATACGGAATCTCTACTCGATGGAGTCAATTAAAATACATCATCGTCAGATTGAAGGCTTCAATCAATTCTTGGTTGAAGGCATTATTTTGATTTAGGAATCTGTTTGCATTAGGTGGATATCGACATTTACACATTTGAGTCCTCTTAAGAGCATGTACAATGGGGGTTCAAAGGTGGCTCAATTAAAAATTGGGATGCAACCGGGACCGAAAACCCCAATAGTGGGGGTCTCGGAGCGGGATGCATTGATGCAGCCCGCGGGACCGATCCTTGAAATGGAGACCTCCCAATTCTAACAGCCCTTGCACATGAACATGGTGCCGCAGACCATTTTCTTTACTTGCAGTTGCCACGTGGCGCGCTGTGGTTGGCCCACGTGATAACATGCAGTCCACATTTTTTTTGTTTCTCCAGGGACACGTGGCAAAGCAGGGTTGGGCAATGTGTCCCAACTAATAATTTTTTTAAAAAAATGTTTTTTAAAAATTTGAAAATTAAAGTCTGTAATTTTTAAAATTTGATTTTTTTGAAAAATTTCTTTAAAATTTCTGATTTTTTAAAAATTAAATTAAGTTTTGGTTCTTTTAAAAATCTAAATTACATTCTTTGAAAATATATATGGTTCCTTTTAATTATGATTCATAAGATAAATTTTAAAAATTGAAATTAATTTCAAAAATTAAATTTGAAAAAACAAAAATCTAATTTAAAAATTATAGGTGTATTATAAAATTTCACATTTCAATTTATTTTGTAGATAAATTTATTTGAATTAAATATTAAATGTAAAAATAATGAGGATGATAGAGAGAATCAAACGGGGTCCATGGAGTGTGCTCAAAGTAGTCCCAACCACTGTGGAGAAAAAAATGGAGTGATTTAGTTGTTGACTCAATTGCTGAGATGAAAAAGAGAAATTGATTATTTAATGAACTGAAACAGGGAGCTCGGAGCGGTCTTAGCACTATACATGATCTAAAAGGCAATCAGCAAATTATTTAGTAGCTGTTGTACTCCCTTTGGTCCTCTCTTTATGACTCACTTTTAAATGACATTTTTTCTCCAAAAAGTTAAAGGAGTGGTAGAAATTGAATTGAGAGTATAAAATGTAAAATGTGTAGATAAAAACATTCTAAGATTTATCAAAAATGAAAAGAGACATAATAATAAGAGTCTGTCTCTTGAAAGACGGTATTTCCATAAGTCATAGAAAGACCAAGGTTTAAAGTGTAAATTAGAAGAAATTAAGATAAAATTTTCGGGTTATATGAACCGGGTTATAAAATTTATA
>JAULKM010153624.1:0-17027 GCA_032355605.1 Rubia tinctorum
TTTTATTTTTGTTTCTATTTATGAGGTTTGGAGAGCCAAATAAAATTCTCCCATTCACTATTAGTGGATGTTTAATCAAAAAAAAAAAATTTTATTCTAATCAATAAAATCATTAAAATTTTAATAATTAAGTACATCAAAAAACTTAATTAATAAAAATTCATTTTTAATTTCAATTTTGAAAATTAAAAATAAAAATTTTTGTTCATATTTATTTTTAATTTCTAAAATTAAAATTTCTCCCACTCAAAATCATATATATTAAATTAAAATACTGAGCCCACTGAGCCCAGTTTTTTATTATAAATTATTTGAACTAACCTGGACTGATTCAACCCGGACCAGACCAGAAAATCCGGTCTGGTCAGAACCGGCCGGGTCAGACTGAGTTGGGCCTCAACTGCTCGGCGCCCAGTCGTACACCCCAAATATTTCAGCCAAATTATTCATATGGCCCAGCCATATAATAAACGAATTTGGCCCACCCAAATTAATTCTAAACCCAACCAACACAATCTAACACTAGGGTTTATTGCTAGAGACATGACGGTGGTGCTACAGTACCTGCCAGTTACTGTAAATCCGGCAGGTGAACAGTAACATTTTCAATTTTGTTATATTTAAAATTTTTGAGTTGGTTTAAATCAAATTAAATCATCCAATAATTAATTTGTTTAAAACATGAACACGAATCTAAACACAAAATTATATAAATCCCATCTAAATAATTTTAGATCGAACTATAACATACAAGAGGCTCTGATACAATTGTTGGGCTTTGATTAATTCTAATTTAGCGGAATATCAATAGCCGTATTCAAGTGTCATGCATGTATTAAATCTGAATCTATCTAAGGGTTTAGATTACCTTTGTAGCATTTGTAGAAATGTTCAATCACGGAGAAGAGAATCTCATATGCGATCCCTCAATACGTATCCACAGAGCACGATCAGACTGCATACGCCATTGTCAGCTTAGAACAGATCCACATGCAAAGACGGCCACGTCCATCTTCCTTCTTCTCTTTTACGGTGAGGATGGTTTAATGGGAATGGTAGGTTTATTTTGTTTCTACCGTATGGAATAGCCAGGTTCAAGAATGTTTTTCGTAATGTTTATTCCTGTAAAGTATCTATTTATACTAAATAAAAATGACGGTAAACCCTAACCTAAAGTCAATATGGGCCCATCCCAATTGGACTTAATGAGTTCTAAACTCATTTTTCATATAATAACTATCTGGGTTCTAAACCCAATAGTCATTTCTTTTATCCAATTTCATGCCTTGTGTGTGACCATATATGTTCAGTCATAATAAGCTACATGCCCAATATAATTGATGCTAGCTTGATCGAAAGCGGTTTCCAGCTAAACATTCCAATCACTCAAAATAACTGAATTAATTATCTCTGTATTTAATCCCTAAACTATATTATGGAAAATACACATTTATTGAAGGACACAATTCCAACACCTCATTTCCTCATTATCCTTTGACAACTCTGAGGTTGCCAAAAACTCCAATGCCCACTGCATATAGGTCTTTAAATACTTGTTCCAAAAACCCTCTAGGCCTATCCAACTTAGAAAATACATGACGGGCTCGAGTAGGCCTAGAGCTCCCAAAGTCTCATTGCAAGCAAACTTCGTCTCCAATATGGTGCACTTTGGGTATCTCAAGTGCTTCCACCTCCGAGCCTCACTCCCAAAAATGGTGGTCAAACCCATGAACTCATCAATAATAGAAGAAAGGTTAGGAAGAAGGGAAGTCTCCGGTTCTCGTCTCCCAACCTTTGTCAGCTTCTTCCCTTTGTCACCCTGAGAAGTTTTCCTTTCTTCGACCTCTTTCTTTTTGGAGGCATCCTATAACAACAAGAAGAATGTGGTAATGCAAGAATAACCAAAGTCATACATGAAGAATAATTCAAGAGAACACTTCTTCATAAATAGCCAAATGATTCCAAATCATGCAATTATGCTATCTCAACATAAAGGCTATCTAATTAAAAAACATTCTCGCTAAACAACAAACCCATGAAAAATCACAGCTTCCTATCAAGAAGATCATGAAATTAATAATCATCCCTAATAAATCAACACAATCAATGAAGATCATATCATCAAAGCATGAGAACAAAGCACCTCCCACACTTAGTTTAATACAAGATCATTCAAACAACCCAAACATTTCTTCAAAACACTTCAACATATTTTTTTTCGAGTTTCAAGCTCCTCATCACATCATCATCATGCTGAATAAAGCAATTAAACATAAAGCTCAAAGGATTACCCGGAATTTGAAGCCAAGAGATGGAGAATCCACACAACAAGAAGCTAAAATGCTAATTTTGAGAGAAAAAGGCTCCAATTCTTTAGTTTCACTAGAAGGAAGTGAGAGTGAGTGTCTTTATGATATTTTAATGAGCTAAATGAATCCAATGGGTGAGGAAATGTACTATGGATCATTATTTTTAGCAAAGAAGGGGATTTGGAAAGGAGGTACAAATGAGATAAGGATGAAATTTTTGAAGTTGGAGAGTGGAAGGGACAAAAGTATCAATCATTTATGCATAAGGGAGATGCTAATGTACTATTTACACAATAGTTTTAAGGAAACAAAGATTCTAGGGCCAAAATTTTCATGTTTTGGCTTAAAATTAAAATTTTATGAATTTGGATTTTTGACACAAAAATCCTAGCCACACGAGGCCAGAAACGTGGCTAGCCTTTTGCACACGAGGCCTGACACAAGGCTACCCTCGTACAAATAGGGGTTGGCACGAAACACCCCTCATGTAAAAAGGGACTTGCACGAGGCTACCCTATGAATAGTGCCCTCTTTTCCTTCTTCCTCCATTTTTTGAAGAAACTTTGTCATCTAACAAGCTCTTTATCCTTCCACTCAAAAAGAATGAGACTCGAAATTAAATTCATTAATCAAAAATAGTTTCATCCCAATATCCTTTGTCACACACTAAAACATGCAATATCCATCTACTAAAGGATATCAAAAGAAAAGCAAGAACGAGCACCGTATTTTTATTATCATCCTTATGACTTATTTATTTTTCATACATTTGAATGGAAAGAACCTACAATTGGGTCTCTAGAGTTGCCATCAAAAAATCCACCCACACTGATATCCTTGAAAAGAGGTCTCCAAAAGGTGTCGTCCTTACCTTTAAGCACTTTGTTTGCCAAAAAGAGTGAGTATCCATTCGTAGCCAACGGAAAGTTCTTAGCCATATTCTTGGGTTTTGGAGGTGGTCCAGGGTGTTTTCCATCCTCATCACTGTCCACTAACCGCTACATCTTAGTGATCATAGAAAAGCAATTCAAGATAGATAAATCATCACTAACATCACGCAAACTAATAGTCTCATCGACATGATCATCACAATTGAAGTGCAAGGTAGGATTTCTTTCATCACTCCCATAGTCATAAAAAATATCATTAACTAGGCTATCTTCATAACTATCATCAAGATTTTTATCCAAGCAATAATCATTATCTATCATGAAATATTTCTCATGTTGAGAAAGTTATTAACATCAGGTTATGCCTTTACACACAAGAGAAGGATTAAGTGAATCATGCTTAGATTGTAAATATCAAAACCAACCAAATACATGTTATCTTCTAAGGTTAGTTTTCCCGATTGAACATCAATCTTAATCCTTGATGTTTAAAGAAAAGTCCTCACCACTAAAATTGAGGGTGAACCACCATCGTGCGCAACATGAAGGACATAGAAGTCCGCCAAAAACACCAAATTTCCAACTCAAACAATAACATCCTTTACTAAACCTCGAGGACTAGCTTGGGAGTGATCTTCCAATTGGAAAATTACCCTGGTTTCTTTAAGTTCACCTATTTCTAGGTTCTTATAAATGCAAGATGGGATGAAATTAATAGAGGCTCCTAATTATATCATAGCATTTTTCACCAATTTACTACCAATGGGGATTTTAATTGAAAACATGTCGGGGTCATCACATTCTGTAGGAAACTTCCTATGATTAAGAGTAGAAACTCCCCATATTTTCAATTTCCCTAGCCTCCTAATTGGTTTGTTCCTTTTATTAGTGCATATAACTTTAAATATTTAGCATATAAGTGAACATGCTCAATCAAGTATAAGATCGGGACACTAACCTCAACCTCCTCGAAGATCTTTTGAATTTGCTCATCATTGTTTGCCACCTTTGGCCTTCCCTTAAGTGCATTAGACAAAGGTGGCGGAAGATTCTCCCCTGCCTTGGGTGTTGGAAGATCCTTGACGGGTTTCTCCTTCACAAAAAATTCATGCTCCTTCAAGTTGGTTTTGTTTCTCTCTCTGATCAAGTCGTCATCTTGTAAGATCACTCTCTTGGGTTCGCGCACCTCCTTCCTGCTTCTTAGTTTCAAAGCACTCACATTACTCAGATTGATCTCTGGTTGGGAAGGAAGCTTTTCGAACTCTTTGGCTTCAAGTTAGCTTACCGACGTAGCCAGTTTCACGACTTCAATTTCAAGATTCTTGATGCTCGAAAATTACCTTTTCCCAGGAACTTCAATCTTATACCTTGTGCACTCTAAAAGACATATTTCTTCTTAGGAAATTGAGAGATCGCATCCAAAATCTCCTCTCGACCTGACTTGTAAAGTGAGGCTTTTGTTTGAAGGCCCTTCATCCTATCGATAGGGTTTAGGTAGAGCTTGTCCACCTTGATTTTACCCTTGCACTTTATTATCCTGTCACCAGCGAAAGTTGGGGTGATCACGGTATCTCGTGTTGAAGGTATTCAAGCAGAGGTCTTGCCTTTCGCCTCCTTGGTTCCCTCGGAATCCTTGCGGTCGTTGCCCCCTACCGAATTGTTGCCTGTTTCCATTGTTGAATTCCAATGCTTTCACCTCCTCTAAACCTTCCACCACATGTGGACAAGCATCGATGTGATCATCAAAACTACAAATTCCACCTACCATGACTTGTTGAACTCTCCCTTTCATGAATTCCTTCATCATTGAAGCAAAAGCTTAGACTTGTTCCTCTAAATTTTTGGATCAAGACTATTCATCCACGGGCTTCACCTTATATCTTGTACCAAATTGAATCGCTCAATTGTCCATTTCTTCAAAGAGTACAATCGCATCGCTCTGGCTTTTGTTGGCGATTAAACCATTACATGCGGCATTCACCATTCGCATGTCATCATCACAAAACCAAGTCTCCCTCGTTGAACAGATGATACGGATAAATTTCCAATAGTCTATTATATCATTCCAAATACTCGTAGAGGGATTCGTTAGAGAAATGAGAGATATTGGAGAGCTGCTTCTTCAAACCCACAGATTTTGAAGCTGGGAAGTATTTCTCGATAAATCTTATATTCATGTCCATCTAGGAGGCGATGCAACCGGGAGGAAGGTAGTACAACCAATCTTTGGACGCATCTCTAATTGATAAAGGAAACGGCTTCAAATTGTAATCTTCCTCCAAGACTCCCGCTGGCTTCATGTTGGTACAAACTAGGTTGAATTCCGACAAATATTTGTTCGGATATTCACCAGCTATTTCATGAAATGTCAGCAAGAAATGAATCATACCACTCTTGAGTTCACACGTCACATTGGGTGGCAAGGGTGAGAAGAGGATACGAAGGGGTTGATTCTCCAAATTTGGAACCATCAACTCCCTCAAAGTGCGGTTATCTTCTACCATTTCCCCACTTTCTTTGGACACAAAAATGGTTCTTGTGGAACCTCATATCTTGCGTTCCTTTTCCTTCTTTTCCTAACACCTGCCTATTCATTTGGACAATGTAAGACTCCCAAATTAAAGGTATGAGTATGTAACATATACTGGGAGCGAATAGTACCCAACTGAAAAACAAAACTAACAAAAAGGTTAGAAGTAATTGGATACTAACAAGGAATCTCAACAACAAAATTAAATAAAAAAATGAAGACAAGATTAATTAATCTACTAACACACAATGCAAGTTAACTACTAGACCATTAAACTAACATTCCCAGCAGCGGCGTCAAAATTTGACCCTCCCTTTCCCTGCTTCGCTAATAATCAACCATGGGAATTCTTGTCATAACCGAGAGGATAATTATTAGGGATCAAAATAAGAATTTATAGCGTTGCTTCTATTCCTGCTACTAAGCTACCAAGATTGGTAGATAGTGGCAAGTACCGGAGTTGTCCGCAGAGATGCTAGGAATCTAATCATCAACTACACATAACCGTTATCGGGTTGTCAATCCGATCATGTGTTAGGAATAATAAATGTTGGTAAAATAGGCATTATAGGGGGGTCTTCGGCTAATAACTACTAACATGAAATTGATCACGAGAATAAACTAGCACTTGGGCAACATTTACGTAACATGATTAATGATTTTTTTATCCTCGATTTCATAACATATAAGAACTATAACCATATTATGGTGTTTATGACATGTAGTGTAGACGATGATCAAAACTTCCCCCTATCTGTCACATAAGGATGCGGGTATAAAAGCTTCCACCAGTCTCGCCTCAGCAGCTTAGGGAGTACAACAACGACAATGGCTCATTGCATTGGTCTAATTCTCCCTCGTTCGATTAACTCTTGGGCAGAACACTACGAACGATCTACCCATAGGCCTACATGAGCAAAAGAAGTAGGAATCTTATTGATGGCTCTAGGATAAAAAAATAACCTTAGTTTCCTAATTTAGTTATCTCTACTCGTAACCCTTCAGAACAACTCCTTGGCTTACTAGTGCATGGTCGATTATAACGTTGACTAGGCAACCTACATGCATACACCCACGTAAATCTGGACTATCGTTACCCAAATGGCTTCTAGGTTTCCCTTCTCGGAGGTATCAATAGTGAATCTACATGAAATAATACTGCTGTGTGTGCTAACTAAGTGTGACAATCATGCAATTCACAAGAATATGAAGAATAGGCCAACATAATAACACAAAACACATAGAAATATGTAGATCTAAAAATATCACAAAACAAGCAATTAATACATGAATAAAAATATAATCCCCAAGTTAATTAACTATTCCTTAAGCATTCAATAAAAATAATTTATTGGATTAAATTCCTTTGGGCAAAATAAAAATAAAGAGATGAAAGATGAGAACCTAGAGATAAGGAAGAGCATTTTCTCTCTCTACCCTACTCTTGAAGATGGAAAATGGGAAATAACTTTAAACCTTAGTAGACAAAAGTCCATATATTTAGTGCTAGGGAATCCGGCCTTGAAATAGGTCTAAAAATGGCCAAAAAATCTTAGCAGCCGTAATTTTCACAGCCAGTGGCAAACGTCCCGATACGTGCGGGCTTTTGTAAAATGGCCCGTGCGCTACAACTCGGCCTGTGAAGCCTCGTGTAGCGCAGGCTACACGGACTGACACAAGACGTTCAACCTCATGGGTTGGGGCTTTGTCAAAAACTTCTTATCGTAAGCCCCATTTCGTTTGGCATGGACCATCAACTAGAAGGTATTTTTGCTCAAAATATTTGCGCAAACCATGTTATTTCTCACACCTTGTGGGTTGGTCTTAACTTTTAGGATTTGGAACGGCATTGACCATGCAAAATGGAGTCGTCTATGTCTATACTTAGCCGTTTGGAGATGAATTTGTAGCCTTGGTGTAGCAGTCCACACGAATGTGGACGACCAACGTTAGAGCCTTTGCACGGCGCGTGTAAACTTGCACAGGTTGTACGAGCCACTTTTCATGGGTTTTCACGGATGGTTTTAGCCTCGTACAATTATCATGCCGGCTAAGTATTGGCCTTCTTGAACCATTTTCTAGTATTGGCCTTCTTGAACTTCAAATCCACCTTCCCTAGGCTTAATTCCATCTACTACCACACTTTGTAGTTCGTGGTCTTCAATTTCATACCATTCTTGCGAATGACCTTCGATATCTTTTACCATGCTTGCGAATGACCATCAAATATCTCCCACCACCCTCGTTGATGGCCTTCTACAAAAGGATTATGAAAAATTACTAATGAGCAACCTACTAATAAGATCATTAAGGAAGAACTAGGTGCTCATGAACACAAAGTGTCTACTAGAATCAATTAAGTCTATGAAACTCGGGATTTAGACAAGAAAATCAACAATGGTCATCTAAATCCTTTGTCGGGTAAATCTAACTAAAACTAGAAATCAACCAAATAAAACATGGAAATAAATGTTTCAAATGCATTAGTTAATTTTTTTTCATGAGGGTGGAAATCATATTCCCTCCCAACAAAGTGGTATCAGATCTACAAGATCCTTTTGCAATGGTAAATAATGTTATTCCCTTCCAAGTCCAAATACTCACTAAGAGAAACTATGACAATTAGTGTCTAAGAATGATAGCTCTTCTTGGAGCACATAATGCATGGGGGTTAGTTAAGAAAGGTCACATCAAAGAGGAGAATGGAGGTGAGCTCTCTCAAAATCAACTAAGTAGTTTGAAGATTCAAGAAAGATAGAAAAGAAGGCTCTTTGTCTGAACTATCAAGTTATAGATAAAGACACTTTTTAAAATATTTCAAGAGCTAAGATGGCAAAGGTAGCATGGGAGAACCTTCAAGTATCACACAAGCGAGGCGATCAAATTAAGAATGTACATCTTCAAACTCTAGAGGGGAGTCTAAGTCATTGAATATGAAGAAGGGTGAAATAGTCTTAGATTATTTTTCAAGATTTTTTATGGTTTCTAATAACCTCAAAAGAATTTTTGAGAAGTTAGAAGATGTGAGAATTATGGAGAAAGTTCTTAGATCTTCAGATCCAAAGTTCGAGCATATATTGTTGTCATCATAGAAGAGGCAAAAGACATGGAGGACATGAAAAAAGAGAAACCTGAAGGTTCTTTGCAAAACTATGTAGAAAAGGTTCTTTTCAAAACTATGTAGAAAAGAATAAGATTAAGGAGGAAGTCATGGAGCAGAAATTAAAGATACATGCTCATCCAATAAATGTAGAAGATGGTGGGATCCAACAAAGAGAAGGATGTGATCGAGTGCATGACCTGCACCTCGCGGGGTTGTTATATTTTGTGAGAATTTACCCACATAGTGCAAAGTATCAAAGATAATTTTCTCTCGTACTCACTGCTAACTATGATAAAGTAGCTAATGGCAAGTTCGGGGTTGTCCATAGAGACACTAGAATTAAGAGTTAGCTCGACACAACCCACAATCAGGTGTCACTCCAATTGTGTGCTTAGAATAGTTAGTGATTTAAACAGATAGTGAGGGGAATTTGTGACTTAAAAACTATTAAGCATGCAAACAACGAGACTTAAAACTATGATTAACTAGTCTTGGGGTTTATTTTCATAACATGACCAATTTAATGATTTTGATCCTAGATTATATCACATATATCTATATAAACATATGCCCATGTCACGTAGTGTGAAGATGGCTAGGAATTTCCGCTGCCAACTCCCTCCGTCCCGGGAGATTTGGCCGAAATTCTTTTGGCACAATTCTTAAGAATTCTGACGTGGCATGTGGGCCAAATTTATCTAGAGGGATATTGAAAAATTGATGACATCAGCTACAGTGTTGTTGACGTCATCAAACAGTGCAGATATTTAGAAATCTAGAAACTAGTTTGTCCTTAAATTGGGCCCAAATTGTTCCTTCCAATTCCTAAACATTCCCGAGCTTACACAGAAAAAATGGAGGGAAAAGTACCCAACTAATAAAAAAATAATTAAAAGGCTATTCTAGGCTACCTAATCTATTAATAGTAACAACAAACATGTTTAAAAGCAGCAGAACTCCATCACTGTAAAATCAAGATCTTTCACTCTCTGCAACTTTCTTCTTGCTGTCACAAATTTAAACCAAAAAAAATTAAGCATCATTGAGCCTAAATCATGAGAAGCAAGAATCTGACAGATGCGGAGAGGAACTCCATAGCACAGTTCCTTCTATGCACACAAAATAAGGGCTGCATTGGCCATGGACGGGCATTGGAGGCAGTGACAAAATGGGGTATTGGGGTCAGAACAGTCCACCACATTTGGACTACTGTTAAGAAGCAAGTTGCAGCTGTTCAACCTGTGCATGTCATAAGAAAAAAACCTGGTCATATTAAGCCAAAGAAATTGCTGGATAAAGAAGCTTTCAAGGCTATACCATTTTCAATTAGGAAAACATGTCGAACAACAGCAACAAAATGCGACGTTAGTAAAAGTACAATCCATCGTCTAATGAAAGAAGATACACTAATAAGGCAAAACAATGCTGTCAGACCACTACGTAGGGAAGAATGCAAGGTGGGTCGGGTTTTATATGCATGCTCAAAGCTCAAGTTTGAGAGGCACTCCTCAAAGGTTAGATTCAAATCAATGTACAACTGTGTTCATATAGATGAGAAATGGTTTTACCTGTCTGAAGAATCTGCAAGATACATAATAATATCATATGAGGAGAACCCCTTAGGACTGTTCAACATAAGAGTTGGATCCCTAAAATTATGTTTGTTTGCGCTGTAGCTAGGCCTATAATTGCTGAAAATGGGGATGTTATTTTTTTGGGAAAATTAGGCATTTTCCCTCTCATCGACAAGGTACCAGCACAAAGGTGGAGTAAAAACAGGCCAGCAGGGACCATTGAAACGAAGCCTAAACCGAAGATCGGTCGCATACAAATGAGGGAATGCCTAATAAAAGAAGTAATTCCAGCAATTAAACAGAGATGGCCATGAAATGTTTCAAAAGTCATCTATTTACAGAAATACAATCCTAGTCCACACATTTTAAGGGGTGACCTGGAATTTAGTGTGCTGCAAACTCAGACGGATTTCAGTTCATAATAGACCATCAACCAACAAATTCTCCAGATTTGAACATACTAGATTTGGGCTTTTTTCATGTAAGACAGTGGATGAACTAGTGCATGCTCTGGAAAATGCATATGAGGAGCTGAAGCCAGAGGCACTGAACAAGATATAGGTATCTCTACAGACAGTGTGTATAGAAGTGATGAAACACAAGGGTTGTAACAATTTCCCCCTCCCGCATACCCGGAAAGACGTCCTAGCCCGCCTAGGTGAGCTCTCTAATGACCTTGAGGTGGATATGCAGGTCGTTAAGGAAAGCATAGAGTTTTACATGCGCAGGACAAGACCCGCACTATCCAGAGGCTCATACATGACATATGGCAGTTTGAGAACATCCACAATGCATGAATGGGTGACAAGGTAACATGATGCTTACTTTTGAATGATGTTTGTGTTGCATGCTTTTGTCTTTTCATGTAAACATGTAAGTAGACAATGCACGTGTTTACGCTGCAATATATTCCATAATTTTTTGGAAGACATTCTACTTTAGTTTTAAGAAAAAATCCCAATTGTGATGTTTATTGCACCTTAAAGATCATATTATTATCATTAGGTAGCAATGTCTAATCGGCTACTAGCTCAAATAATGCAAATAAAGTACAGATTTGGCGGCCACCAAAAAATGAACTGAATTCTTGTATAAGTACTGCCCTCATATGGTTAAAACACATGGTTGCAGATTAGGATTGACTAAGAAAGACATCATTATAAGCAGCACACAAGGTCACATGGTTGGTTAACCATTTAGGCCTAGGTTACAGCAACAAACAGTTTTATTTCAGCCAAATACTCCATAGTGCACAACATAGAAAGAGTTTCCACTCATGATGGTGACTGAGCTCAAATGAAATCACAAATAGCAAACCCACAGCATCAGAGGAATGAATCACCCACCGGCTACGAAAGTATCCATTTTCAGTAAATAATCTAGCCTGCAGAGGTCAGAACAACAAGTCAAAATTTAATTCCTCTGCTAAAAAATCGTAGTTCATATATGAGTTGTCAACCATAAAAAGTTTTACATTAGCTTAGTGACAAACTTACCTACATAGGATCATGGAAACCAATTTTTTCTACCTGCGATGTAGGCGAGTTCGTGGCTTCAGCAGCTGCATCATACACCACCGTCTCAGCCATTAATCTGGCAGCATCGGATCTCTCATCGTAAGAAATGTTTCCCTTAGCTCAAAACAAGCAGAGGAAACCAACAGGCTATTAGATTCAGTTAAACATTTTTCGAACTGAGTGAACAAAAACACACTTTCATTCGGAACAAATTAAATACATTTATATTTTGAGAAAAAAGCAAAACCAAATAACTGTGAAAAAAATGTAAACCTGATATTAATTTACAGCAAGAGCAGAAGAGCGGCAGAAAAAAGGCAAGAAGACAAACACATAGTATCAGAAAGAGGTAAGAACACAAACACAAAAAATAAGAACCTGATTTGAGAAAAGCAGATCATTCACCGAAAAACAAAAAAAAATTGTAACAGAAATAGTTTAGCAAAGCAAAAACTTTTGGCAAACAGAAACTATTCACTTCTGACCACAAAGACAACGTGAGAAAAGGCAAACAAAGAGTAAAAGAATAGTAACATATCTGAAAATATCACAAGCACAGACCCAAAAATTGTTGCTAAACAGAAATTAAGAAATCTAAATCTCCAAATTGCAAATGCGGTAAAAAAAATGAAGAACACAGAAAGGGCAAACATTTGTAGAAGCTGGAAAAATATTTGACCAAAAACCAAAAA
This sequence comes from Rubia tinctorum, assembly GCA_032355605.1. Taxonomy (NCBI): domain Eukaryota; kingdom Viridiplantae; phylum Streptophyta; class Magnoliopsida; order Gentianales; family Rubiaceae; genus Rubia; species Rubia tinctorum. The sequence goes on from JAULKM010153624.1 coordinate 12,616, forward strand.
CTTGAGAAGAAAGAGTAAACACTCCAAAAAATTAAACCAGAAGCAAAAATGAAGAACGGAGAATCAGTAAACAATTTAGACAGAAAATTTGACCAAAACAAAAACTTGACACACCAACACCAAGAAGTTCTCCACGCGGAAAATTTGTCCAAAATATAAAAATGGACAAACCAAAAACAGTAACTATAACAAAAACCAAAACTTGAAAAACCAACTTACCCGTCACCGGAAAATTTCACCAATCGTTGCCACGTGGAGGAGAATGCTAGGCCGCCATCTGGCTTGCTTAACCCATCACGCGCTACCTCACAAATTTCACACAGACAGTGGCCTTGGGGTGCAGAGGCAGCCGACTGATAGCAACCCAGATCTGGTGTTTCTCGGTCAACATGCGGCATCCCGTAGGTTGAATAACTTTGGCTGCTCCGAATAAACGCTTTCATGGCATCGTAAATGGCATTTCTTGGGTCGTCGTCCTCGGTATCTGGCACCGTAGCAAGATTACGAGCTAGGGTTTTGGAGAAGAAGTCTTTGTCGGGCTCATTGACCGGCTGTGAGTCGACAAAAAGGTTGGGTTCGGCCGCATTCACCAAACCCTCGCCCGAAAATGGCTAGGTGCTGTCATCTGAACAACTCTCCATAAAAGTGTTTGAAATTTCGAGAATCCATGGAAGGAAACCAGGAAGCATTAGAGAAGAATAAGGGGCAAATCTAGGGTTTCTGGCCAAACACGCTGAAGGCAGTGGGTAAATACAAATGAAAATGGAATGGGAGGGAGCATTCATTGGGCAGCTGGGCCAGTGGATTGAATTCATTGGGCACATGGGAGGTGGAGGTTTCTGGAAAGCAAAATTAATACAGAAGCTAGTGAGACCTTTTTGAAAGGAGAGAAACCAGAATTTTTTAATTTTTTGTTAAGTAAAATCAGATAGAATAATTTAGGTTAAATGGACGGGCTTAATAAGTGGATTTTCATTATTTTGGCCTAAAACTGATCCATTAATTTAAAACAAGACCAAATTCTTCAGGGTTGAAAGGGTCATTTTCGGCCAAAAATTAATACTAAAAATGGAATAAGACAAACCATGCCAAATTTGTTGGGATGGACTAAAATGGAAAGTATGTCAATTCTGTCGGGACGGAGGGAGTATCACGCAGTGGTTTTGCTCCCTAAACCATCTTGCTGCCTCCATAATTAGAAATGCACTCCAATCCTTCCAACTCCCCACTTCATCCCTGTAACCTCACTTCTAATGCCAACAAGCCTTTTCGATGGTACCTAAAGCCTCACAGGAAAAACTGTTGGATATTGGAGTGGGTCTAATTGTTCTGGGCACTCCACTATGGATACCAACCTTAGACCTGGAAAGACAAAGGAATTGACATCTTGTGGCCACTCTTGGGTTGCCATGACCTAGTCGCTTCAAACTATAATGCTTATCTATAGGGTTAAGCCAATGGTGTTCCCTTTTTAGAAATTAATCTAGTGCCCTCAACATGCAATCACTCACATGACCAGCCAGTTAGAATTAGGGTCGAACAATGACCACAATACTCTCAAGATAGCATGAATGCACTCATCTCCTCGGTATTGTAGAGACTACAATTGCCTTAATCTATCACTGCCAAGATAGTATTGTAGCCTAGCATGATATTATACTATACATAAAATTATAGATGCTTCATAAATCATACAAAAATGAAAAATATAAAATCATACACAAATATTCATAGGACATAGAAAGTAGGGTAATCTAAAATTTCTCAAAATCACAAAATATGTCATGAATAAAAATACTACCCCAAGATAATAACTACTCTAGAGATATTAAATCCAAAGAAATGATTGGATTTAATACCATAAGTCTATAAATAGAAAAATAAATGACGAGAGGATATTTCCTCCACTCTCTCTAACTACTACTAGGAATAAGAATAATTAAGTTTTCTCTTAACCCTAGAAGACTAGGATAGTTTATATAAAAGATGAGTTTTAGGCCTGAAAATGCCCAAAGAGGGGTGAATAGCACGCCTCGTGCAATAGTTTACTTGTCGGCCAGCACGCCTCATGCAATAGTTTACTTGTCGGCCGGCACAACCCATGCAAAGATATGTGTGGTGTGAACTAGAAGACGTTCTTCGCCTTTCATACGCAACGGTCCATGCCAACGTGCAAGATCCGTCTTCTGGAGTGGTTCCCTGGCTTCTGATGACACGAGTTGTGCCAAAGTTCATGGCAGGTCGTGTGGAGCATCTTTCCTTGGCTTTTGATGGCATGGACCATGCCCAAGTGTTTGACCCATCATTTAACCTTCATTTTTCTCCAACTCTTGGGCACTTTCTGTGCTGGATGACTCGACCTATATTCTTGGCATCATTCCCTTGGCACGAGTTATTTCCAATAATCGTTGTGCTCTATTTCCACCAGTAAATGCATGGATTTCCAAAGATCAACTGATATGATGAAATACAGATCGGTGTCTTATACGGTGTCCCATATGCCCACATCATTCAACCTAGAACTCCAATCCTTCCGGTTAGGGTTAACTATTTTTTGAAGAACTGACTTGATTTCCTTATTGGAAACTTTGGCTTGGTCATTGGTTTGTGGGTGATGGGCGGTGAATGTTTTGTGTGTGATGCCATACTTCTTCAAAAGTGCCTCTATTGTCCGATTGCAAAATTGTGTGCCACGGTCACTAATCAAGGCTCGGGGGATCCCAAACCTAGAGAAGATGTTATCTATCAAGAAATTTGCAACAACTTTAGAATCACCAGTCCCAGTGGGTTTTTCTTCAACACACATTTACACATAATCAACGGCAAGAAGAATATATTTAAAGCCGAAAGAGTTAAGGAAAGGTCCCATAAAGTCAATGCCCCAAACATAAAAAAAATCACAATACAATATAGGCTTTTGAGGTATCTCATTCCTAGAGGAAATATTTCCTACTCTCTAACATTCATCACAAGCTTTGCAAGAAGTGTATGCATGTTTATTCAACGTGGGCCAATAAAATCCACTTTCTAAGACTTTCCTAGTGGTCCTCTTTGCTCCAAGAAGACCGCCACATGCATACGAATGGAAAAAATAAATAATTGAAGGCACTTCATTATCGGGGATACATCTCCCAACAACCTGATCAACAAAATGTTTCTACAAAAGGGGATCATCACACACATAATAATTAGCATCACTTCCTAGCTTATCGTTTTGAGCCTTTGTAAAATTTGGAGGAAATTTACTGGAGACAAGAAAATTCAAAATGTCGGCATACCACGGTAGGAGGTTTCCGATTGCAAACAATTGTTCATCGGGGAACTTCTCCCATACATATTCCCTCATTGGTGACGTTATCTCATGATGAGATGTCAAATGCATGTATTTTCCAAAGCATTTAACATCTCTTTTGTTATCTTTTTGCTGGAAGATTGCTAGATTTAGGAAGGTTTACATCATAAGGGGTTTAGATAACCGTTTTCGGTTTTTGTATCTAAATCCTTCATTTTGCAACCTAGTTTGAGTCTAATGGTTTTATGGTCCTTACGAGCATATAGATTCCTGTTTGTAAGCTTAATTTGTTGATTGCTCGTAAGCACTTTGGAGTATTGTATTGAAGGCCATTCTCAAGGATGGTAGAATATTGAAGGCCGCGAGTCAAAACATGGTAGAAGAAAAAGAAGCGGAGGAATTGTGATCCGGAAGTGTGAACCAAGTTCCAGAAAAAATACAAGAAGAACCAACCTCTGAGGATGGGATCATTGGATTCATCTTCTTGAGTCTATAAAATTGACTACAAGAACTTCCAAAATGGATCAACGGTTCAACCGTAGCGACCAACCGAAGATCGGCCGGCCGACCGGCCGGGTGAAGAAGACCGGGCGCGCATCCCGGGCGCTCAACCACGCGCCCGCGCGCCCAAAGAGGCTGAAGGAAACGAGTCCCTAGACCGAGAACGCGCGGCCACCGCGCGCGCCCGCGCACCCCTCTACGCGCCAGTGCCCGAGAGACCGTGTGAGCGTGCGTGCAGTTTCCAGCTCCGCGCGGCCATCCGCACGCGATTTCCAGCTCTGCATGGTCCTAGCGCGCGGTTCTCCTGCCTTCCATGCAGCTCTGCCTGAGCGCCCGTGTCAACCGCGCAGCCAGCGCACCCTGCATCCACTTGGACCTTTTTTCACACCAACTTGTACTATAAATATCTTCTTCATCTTATCTTTAATCCAACATCTTCTTGGCCGAAAATACTTTCCAAAAACCCTAGATTTCTATTTTCTCTTTTTCCTTTCCTCTTTCTTTTCATAATTTTTGTAGATTAGTTATGGGTTGTATGTATTTAGCTTAATTAGTTACTTGGGAGCATTAGATTGAAGCTTCCAAACTCATGTAGTAAGAACCTCTATTTCACTATTTC
>JAULKM010153635.1:0-17026 GCA_032355605.1 Rubia tinctorum
AAGACAAGAAAGAATTTGACAGAGCTGCAACATAGAGTCTGGGTCGACTCAGCAGGACCATCACACAGATCAATGACTATCAGAGATGAAATCAAGATGCAAAGCCCCATCATGACGAATAGGGACGTATGCCAGCAACCACATTCAGACACGTGTCCTTGAACTTCAGACATGTATTATCCTAGTGCTCCGCGCAGTTCAGCAACGTGACATCGGGTTAGGCGGACTTGATAATGTATGGGTTTAAGGCCCAACATCCAACCTAAGAAAGATCAAAGCTTACTACTATAAAATGAGAGAAAATCCATCAGATAAGGTAAGCTTACTACAGCCCCCATGACACTGTAGCATCACCCTCTCCACACTCATTTTATCAGATCTGACTTAGCCATCAGAGCGGGCGCGGTCACATATCCCCGCCCTTAGTGACCTGTGTTCTTTTACAGGTATTCACCTACGTCAGAATCACACCAAAATGAGGCTCGACCATATAAAATATTTCCTAACAGTTTCAACAAGCCCAAGACAATCAGTTTCCAGGCCAAGCACATGAATTTTTTTGGCATTAACATTAAATAGACCTTGCTTGATTACTTATTCATCTGATCCTAACCAAGCTTTATTTTTGCATAATCATGGCTCTAAGGTGTGAATAAATTTCCACCTATAAGTAATTCCATGAATGCCTCTTTTCCTTAGTTGAACGAAATCTTCTTGGAGGTTGCATGAAGCATATTTCCAACATTGGCAGAGTCACGTGCACTGTTACATCAACATCATCACATAAGATATCTATTGTATTCAATAATAGTAGGATCTAGCTCTGATGGGGAATGACGATTGGGATTCCCACAGCTTCCGCACATACGATGCCAGTAAATCTGTGGTTAAAATATATTCACACAGCGTGTGAGTTGGGACTATGGCAGAGATTGTGCTTGCACGGACAATATGACATTGTTTGGTTATGTGAGGGGATGAAGACGATAAGAGAAGAGGTGCTAGAGCCAAAGGAGAGAAGAAACAGATGAAAATTTTGTTTTATTCTCGGAATTAAATGCTATAACCCGATTTTGATTCTTCCAACCCTTACATTGACCCGCTAGTTTATTTATTAATTATTAATTAAATTTATTCACAAATAAATCAAAACCTTCATATCATGTGGCTGAATGGCTCAGATTTATTCTCATATAAAAAGGTGTTCTCACCTGAACCCTCCCCTATATGCATTTATTGGAAAGGATCAATAGACACCTTGTATGTGTGTGTGTATGTTTATGTGTGTGTGTGTATCAAATTTTTTTATTTTAGGAAGCCTAAACTTTAGGCCACGGATTATTGTGCAATTATTAGAAGTTTCATTGGGATGGTTTTTAAAAAAAAAATGCTAATAGATCTAGCGATCTATTGTGCAATTATCAAATATTATATATATTACAATTTTTTTGGGATTTTTCATTTTCAATCTTTTTCTAGCAACCGATCAGATTCCGCCTTCGTCGATCGGAAATTGCCACCGGCCGATGGATTTTGCCAATTTTCTGCCAGCATTTTAGCAGAATTTCATCGATCTTCTCTGTCCTTCAGATTCTCTGCCTCCATCGTCAATTCTCCATCACAAAATACCGAAATCAAACAGTCGTTACTGGCTTTGACTTCGACTTCGGCGATGTCCGCATAATGTAGTTGCAGAGCCGTGGAGGCGAGGAGCGATCAATGGCAAGGAGCTCTGTCACTGTGGATGCAGAGTCGCGAAAAATATGAGCTCCACTGCTATGGTTGTGGAGCGATCGACGACGAAGGAATAGAGTTTGTCAACGATAGTGTTGGATTGCAAATGTAAGGAACTGCGACGCAGAGTCCAGGTCTACTTAACAGGTAGCGACGTATAATTTGGTCAAAGATTAATGAGTCCTAAATGAAAGAGTTTGGTCATGATTTAGAAGGACCGGACGCAGAGCCTACGTCGATGCCAGTAGGATTGCAATGAATGACCCAGGCAGAATTTTACGGAGCTGCGACGCAGAGTCCAGGTCGACTCAGTGGGTAGCTAAGCATAATTCTGGCAAAGATTAATCAGGCCTAAATGAAAAGAGTTTGGTCGTGATTTAGAAAGCCCAGGAGTAGAGCCCATGCTGATGTTAGGAGGGTCGCAAAGTGTGACCCAGGCTAAATTTTACGGAGCTGCGACGCATAGTCGAGGTCAACTTAGCAGGCAGTGATGCATAATTCTATCAAGGATTAATGAGGCCAAAATGAAAGAATTTGGCCATGATTTAGAAGGCCCGGGCGTAGAGCCCATGCTGATGCCAGGACGGTCACAATGTACGACCCATGCATAAAGAACGAGGGTGTAATGCAGAGCTAGGGCCGACTCAGAACACATTGACGTTTAGTTTTGTCAAAGATTAGTGAGTCCGAAACGAAAGAGTTTGGCCATGATTTAAAAGGCTCGGGGCCGATGCCAGGATGGTTGCAATGTACGATCCAGGCATATGAAACGGAGCTGTGATGCTGAGTCCAGGGCAACTCAGCACATAACGATGCTTAGTTCTATCAAAGATTAATAAGGCTGAAATGAAATAATTTGGCCATGATTTAGAGGGCTCAGGTGCAGAGCCCAGGCTGATGTCAGGACGGTCGCAATGTACGACTCATGCATAAAGAACAAAGTTGTGATGCAAAGTCTTGGATAACTCAGCACCCAACGATGTTGAGTTTTGTCAAAGGTTAGTAAGGTCGATATGAAAGAATTAGAATATGATTTAGAAGGCCCAGACGCAGAGCCCAGGCTGATGTTAGGAGGGTCGCAAAGTGTGACCCAGTCAGAAATTTACTGAGCTACGACGCAGAGTCTAGGTCGACTCAGCAGGCAGTGATGGATAATTCTATCAAATATTAATGAGGCAGAAATGAAAGAGTTTGGTCATAATTTAAAGGACCGAGCCCAGAGCCTAGGCCGATGTTAGGAGCGTCGTAGAGCGTGACCCAAACATAATTTTTAGAGTTGCGACATAGAGTCCCGGTCAACTTAGCCGGTAGCGACGTATAATTCCGTCAAAGATTAATGAGACCAAAAACAAAGAGTTTGGCAATTATTTAGAAGGCTTAAACGCAGAGCCAAGGCCGATGCTAGTAGAGTCGCAATGAACAATCCAGGCAGAATTTTACGATCCTGCGACGCAGAGTCTAGGTCGACTAAGCAGGCAACGACGTTTAATTCTGTCAAAAATTAATGATCTTGAAACGAAAGAGTTTTTTCATGATTCAGAAGGCTGGGACACAGAGCCCATGCAAGTGCAAGAGGATCATGATGTAGGGCAAAGACAAGAAAGAATTTGACAGAGCTGCAACATAGAGTCTGGGTCGACTCAGCAGGACCATCACACAGATCAATGACTATCAGAGATGAAATCAAGATGCAAAGCCCCATCATGACGAATAGGGACGTATGCCAGCAACCACATTCAGACACGTGTCCTTGAACTTCAGACATGTATTATCCTAGTGCTCCGCGCAGTTCAGCAACGTGACATCGGGTTAGGCGGACTTGATAATGTATGGGTTTAAGGCCCAACATCCAACCTAAGAAAGATCAAAGCTTACTACTATAAAATGAGAGAAAATCCATCAGATAAGGTAAGCTTACTACAGCCCCCATGACACTGTAGCATCACCCTCTCCACACTCATTTTATCAGATCTGACTTAGCCATCAGAGCGGGCGCGGTCACATATCCCCGCCCTTAGTGACCTGTGTTCTTTTACAGGTATTCACCTACGTCAGAATCACACCAAAATGAGGCTCGACCATATAAAATATTTCCTAACAGTTTCAACAAGCCCAAGACAATCAGTTTCCAGGCCAAGCACATGAATTTTTTTGGCATTAACATTAAATAGACCTTGCTTGATTACTTATTCATCTGATCCTAACCAAGCTTTATTTTTGCATAATCATGGCTCTAAGGTGTGAATAAATTTCCACCTATAAGTAATTCCATGAATGCCTCTTTTCCTTAGTTGAACGACATCTTCTTGGAGGTTGCATGAAGCATATTTCCAACATCGGCAGAATCGCGTACACTGTTACATCAATATCATCACGTAAATATCTATTGTATTCAATAATAGTATGATCTAACTCTGATGGGGAATGACGAATGAGATTCCCACAGCTTCGCACATACGATGCCAGTAAATCTGTGGTCAAAATATATTCACACAGCGTGTGAGTTGGGACTATGGCAGAGATTGTGCTTGCACAGAGAATATTACATTGTTTGGTTATGTGAGGGGATGAAGACGATAAGCGAAGAGGTGCTAGAGCCAAAGGAGAGAAGAAACTGATGAAAATTTTGTTTTATTCTCGGAATTAAATGTTATGACCCGATTTTGATTCTTCCAACCCTTACATTGACCCCGCGAGTTTATTTATTAATTATTAATTAAATTTATTCACAAATAAATTAAAACCATCATATCATGTGGCTGAATGGCTCAGATTTATTCTCATATAAAAGGGTGTTCTCATATAAATGAGTGTTCTCACCTGAAACCTCCCCTGTATGCATTTATTGGAAAGGATCAATAGACACCCTTTATGTGTGTGTGTGTGTATGTTTATGTGTGTGTGTGTGTATCAAAAAGTCTTATTTTAGGAAGCCTAAACTTTAGGCCACGGTTTATTGTGCAATTATTAGAAGTTTCATTTGGGATGGTTTTAAAAAATATGGTAATAAATCTAGCGATCTATTGTGCAATTATCAAATATTATATATTACAATTTTTTTAGGATTTTTCATTTTCAATCTTTTTCCAGCAACTGATCAAATTCCGCCTTCGTCGATCGGAAACTGCCACCGGCCAATGGTTTTTGCCAATTTTCTGCCAGCATTTTAGCAGAATTTCATCGATCTTCTCTGTCCTTCGGATTCTCTGCCTCCATCGTCAATTCTCCATCACAAAATAATGAAATCAAACAGTCGTTACTGGCTTTGACTTCGACTTCGGCGATGTCCGCGTAATGTAGTTGCAAAGTCACGGAGGCGAGGAGCGAAGAAGATGAGCTCCACTTTTATGGTTGTGGAGCGATCGACGACGAAGGAATAGAGTTTGTCAACTATGGTGCTGGATTGCAAATGGCGAGACAACCACTAGGAATTGCAGATAGAGAGGCAATTGCAATGCGGCGACCAAGTTGAAATTTAGGGTCTCTGAAATTGAAATCAGAGTTGAATGGTGAAGACACAACGTGAGGGGACGAAGATCACAGAGTTCCACTTTGTCGATGGTGAGGCAAAGCGTGGCATTGCGAGGGAAAAAGGATGGGGAGGCATTGTTGATGCCTTCTTCAGGAGCATCAAATCCACACGCATTGGTGAAGAAGATGATGGTGCATGCAAACACGCGCGGATAGCAGACAATGGCAGTAACGGTGGGAGACTTAGGTTTTTCATATGAGAGATGAAGTTTAATTTTGTGTTTAGTTTTTTTTAAAGAGATATGCGGAGGTTTAATATTATTTAACTTAGTATATGATCAATTAATGTTCTTTGGTCTAGTGGTTTTTATTCTGAATGTTTAGGGTAATGTCCTCGGTTCGATTCCCACCAGGACCTTTGTTTTGAAGAATTTATGTTCGTGAGATACATTCTGAGGTTTTATATTATTTGACTGAATGTATGTTTAGTAATGATTCTTTGATTTAGTGGTTATTAATCTAGATTTTGAGGTTAGTGACCTAAGTTCAAATCTTACCAGTTTCTTTTTGAAGAATTTTTATTCTTGAGGTATTATAGCTTTTTGGTTGATGTTTGTTGCTTTTTTTCCTCTTATGTTGATGTTTTTCATTATTAGGTGAGGTTTAGTTGATATGAGTTGATGTTTTGTAGTTTTTTTGGGTGATATAGATTTATATTTTTAGTTTTTTCCCTTGTTGATATTTTTCATTTTTCGGCCGATGTTTAGGTAATGGAATTTTATGTTTGTAGTGTCTTTTTTGTTGTGTTGATGTTTTTCATTTTTTGGATAAGGTTTATTGTGTTCGGAGTTGATGTTTGTAGTTTTTGGGTGACAGAGGTTGATATTTGTGGTTTTTTATAAAATAAATTTGTTGATGTTTTATGATTTTCAGAGTGAATAATTTTACTCCGAGTAGCTTTTTGTTCATGTTTTTAGTTTTTTTATCTAATGTTGATGTTTTTCATTTTTCGGGTGAGTTTTAGTTGATATGAGTCGATGTTTTGTAGTTGTTTGGGGTTATGTTGGTTGATATTTTTAATTTTTTCTCTCATGTTGATATTTTTCATTATCTTGGTGTGTTTTAGGTGATAGAAATTGATGTTTGTAGCATTTTTGGTGATATGGTTGATGTTTGTAGTGTGTTTTTTTCTTATGTTGACATTTTTCATTTTCTGGGTGAAATTTAGTTAATAGGTATTGTTATTTTTAGCTTTTGGGTGATATAAGTTTATGTTTGTAGTTTTAAAAAAAACATTATAGTTTAATCTTTGTTGATGTTTTTATGATTTTCAGTTGATTTTTTTTAAAATAAAACCACTCTTATGTGGGGGTTATTATTAGGTCCCCATCCTTCAAAAGAAACGGTAAAATAGTACAAACCGTTTGTAGCCAACAATGGCCAAGGCAACAATAGTTTCCTTCAAAAGATAATAAAAAGCTAGAGTTTGAAACTATACACACACACATATATATATATATATATATATATATATATATATATTACAAAAGTGGATGGGAGATGCGATTCCAAAGCTAGTAATCTCCACCCCTAGTATTAATTACTAACTTTTGTCAGGCATCTCCGCATATGAGAAACAATGAAGCTTGAAAGGTGAAAGTTGCAGCTGTGTGTACTGCATGAAAGTTGTAGCTGTGTGTACTGCATGGATTGACAACCAAAACGGGTTTGGAAACTTGATAGGAGACCCAGGAGATTTGAGTTGCACTGAGAATATCCGAAGCCTGAAAGGATGATTAACATCTTAGGAGTAATGTTTTTATTGAGTGTAAGGCTTGAGAGCAGCAAGTGCTGGAGGTTCCTCTCCTCCGATGTATCATTTGAAGATGAAACCTGAAATTGACAAAGATTATGTCAGTAGCTGATGGTTGGAATCCTAATAATTGGGATGCCTTGCTTGTCTAAAAGAATAAGTCCTCTGATTTCTCTGTTCAAAGAGTTGAGAGTTAAGATCTTGTGTTCACAATACATCGCCAGTTTAGCCAGCCTATCGGCTGGGTAGTTAGCTTCTCTTTTGATGTGAAAGAGTTAGCCATTTGTATCTGAGATCAAATATTTGATTTGGAAACCAATATGATATAGTTTCCAAGGGGCCTTTAGGGGTTGATTAACATAAGTGCTTGCCAACAAACAATCAGATTCAATAATAAAAGGGTAGGAGAGAGACTTCCCTATATTCAGACATTCTTGAATTGCTAACAACTCCGCATGAAGACTTTCAATTGCAGTTGTTCTTCTTATTTTAGCATGCACTATGTCCCCATCGGAGTCCCTGCATAGAATAGCCAAACCAGCAAACATTCATGATGCCTCCCAGGAGGCATACGTGTTTATCTTAATACCATAGCTAGGCTTACACCATTTAATCACCTTTATAGTAGGCTTAGAAGGGTGCTTTGGAACTGGGATGAAGCCTTTTTCATACCATGTAAGATCATGATAGTTATTTGAGTGAATTGGTTTACAGAAAAAAGCTAATAACAAATCATCCTTGATTGTCTTTTTTATATGTTCTATGTTAGGTCTTTTATCATCATAGATGAGAGATTTTTTTGTTTTCCATAAAGCCCAACAAACAAAAGATGGCATTATTCTAACCAATTAAGTATGGGTATTTGGAAGTCCAACAAAAGACCACAACATACACAATCTATCCTGGAGAGTCTCAAATTGTTTCTGTTGAACTGCAAGATTACTAAGTATAAAGTTCCAAACATTTGTTGCAAGTTCACAAGCATTGAAGAAATGGTCTATAGAATCCAAATTACAAGTGCAAATGTAACATCTTGAAACCAAATAAATTTTCATAGATTTCAAAATATCATCAAAAGGGAGAAGACCATTAAGTAGTTTCCACATGAATATACCTATTTTCCCAGGGGTTCTATTATTCCAAATATGTTTTAGAGAGGCTGGGGTTCCAGACCTTGGTCTGCACATTTCATATTCAGATTTAGATAACTAGTAGGGATTTCATATGCAGATTTCATATGCACTCAGCAACTCTTATAACTAGTAGGGATAAAACCCCACTTGTAGATTATACTGATCTCAATCTGAATCATATAACAAGTTTCTACCTAGAGCAGGATAATGGCACTAGGGTGGCTGAGGGACACAATGAATCAACTGGCCAGCAACATGTTGATTTTACATTTGAGGATCTATATCCTAATTTTCATACTAACACTGTATATAAGACATATGCTAAAGATGATCCGTTTCTAACTAATAGCTCTTCACAGATTCTACTTGCTACTAATGATTCTACTGCCCCCTCTAGATAGAGTTTCCCCCATCTTAACAAACAGATTCTCCCTATTGAGTGATGTGACAGAGCAGAATAACATTGCAAATATCTCAAGTACTGAAGACTTTCGGCAGGAGCAGGTATGTTCAACTCCTTCAGTTGTTGAAACCAGCAGAGGTAAAAATACTTTCTTTTCACAGATGAATAGGATGCCACTAAGATCCCCTTCTAAATGCTCCAAGAGTAAGAAATATGGATTGTAAAACTTTACAGCATCATATGATAGTGTGGAATGTTAGGGGAATCAACACTTCCATGTGAGGCTTCAGAAGTTAAAATCACTGCACAATTCTAATATTTTTTGCATCATAGAACCTATGCATGATTCTTCAGAGTGTGTTTCATACATGAATAAGCTGAAATATACTGACTGTTTATCATCTGCTGATGGTAAAATTTGGCTTCTGTGGAATGACAAAATTAAGATTCAGCATAAGCAACAGTCTAATCAGTTCTTAATGGTTGATTTTTCTTACCCTGATCTGGATATGTTCATGGAAATCATTTTTGTCTATGCTCTTACTAATATAATTGACAACAACTTTGGGCAGATTTACATAACTTATCCGACAATAAAAGACTAATGATTGGTGACTTTAATGTAATATCTTCGATAAATGAATACAAAGGTCCATCAACTCCTAATTCCGGGAGTATTACTGATTTCAATTATTTTTTGTCATCCAATGCCTTAGAAGAAGTCCACACAGTAGGATCATAAGAAGTCCACACAGTAGGATCAGAAGAAGTCCACACAGTAAGAAGTCCACACAGTCAGGATACATTTGGTAAGTGTTGTTGCATCTGGTATCATTTGATATCTGCTTTTGGTTATCTGTTTCCTGGGAGAGGATTAAAGTCAAGGTGGAGATTATTAGAGTATGATTTGAATTTGAATCCTTTTCCCCTTAGGATTTGTTATTGGGAAATTCTAATTTTGTTTAGGAATATGATTAGACTAGTGTTATTCCATTTTGGTTTAGGATTCTATAGTTTGGGAAATCTATATAAATTCTCATATGGGTCTTTTTGTAGTGTGTGAGATTGCAGATATTAGTTCAGCTCTGAGAAATCTCCTTTCTAGGTATGTTAATAAAATTTATTATGTTTTGTGGACGTAGCTAACACATTGTTAGTGAACCATGTAAAATTCTCTTTGTTCGTTAGTTGCACCTGTCATAGCATAGAAAATATATCGTGCAAGAAATTCAACAATATCTCACATGATGATATTGATGTCTATATACTAGTTTAAATTTATGGTCAAATATGTGTTGAAAAAGTTGACCAAAAAGTGTTCAGATTTGACTGGAACGGAGGGAATAGTATATTTTCATAGTACAAACTTGGTGAGCTCTATTAAATTTGAAGGTATCTTGGCCTTCTATAATAAAATCTATTAATACTAAGTAGAGATGATCCAAGACCTTATATGTAAGTCATTATCTTTGTAAGAAATCGAAGTGGGATATATCTTTCAAAAGGGAATGCCTCTTACGTGCCAACGTGAAAATACTCCACGACCCAATATTGGGCCAAATTAGAGGGGATTCACACATCGGCCAAATAAACCCACCTGGGCTCTAATACCATATTTGAATCATGAATTCCTATCATAAAATCAATTGGTACTATGTAGGGATAACCCTATTGAGTTATAACTCGATCAAATATACCGATGTGGGATATTTCTTTCAACACGCTCCCTCAGTTGCCTACGTGGAAACACTCCACGACCCAATATCGGGTCAAATTAAAGGGGATCCACACATCGGCCCGATAACCTAAAATGTCTGATACTACATTAGAATCATGACCACTTCCCAAATACCATATAATAGAAATTGTTTACATTTTGGATGGTGCTATCAACCAGGGATATTGAAGTCATTTTGACTAACATAAACTCAAGTTGTCTAAAAATAACATACTGATATCATAATATGTTACTGATTTAATTATTTACTATATATAATCAATAATAACTTATTTCATAATATGTTATTGATTTTAATTCTTTACTGTATAAAATCAATCATAACTTGTTAAAATATATAACTTTTTAAGATATAAATAAAATCATAAATATCTCATTGTAATATATATATATACACACATATACACATTATATATATATATCTATATATTGTTTCAAAAATTTAAAGAAACACATAATTTGAAATAAAAAATGGATTTTTTTACACTGACAGAGTACTTCTGATAGAAATATGTATACATATTATTTATTTATTAATTTATACATGACAAAGTTTTGTTTTAGACCAACTAACTGTTAAATGAGGACATTTTATAATTAGTGAGACTAATAAGATCATTTGATATTTAACTTTTTAAAATGAATCTCAACTCAGAAATAATTACTTTTTAAATAATCTGAATGAAGTATTATCAAAATAATCAAATTTTATTGCGTTCAATATTAAACGATTTCTAACTATAGTTTTTATTAGATGACTAAATTTTAAAATTTTAAATAAAATTATTTTTTTTCAATTTAGATGTAAGACACATCATGTAATCCCTTCAGTTTTCTAATATTGACTCACTTTTCTTTTTGGGATGATTTTTTAATATTGACTCTTTTCCATTTTTAGAAAATTATTTCCATTCACTCAATTTACTTTCTACTCTTTCCATGCATTCTCAATCACTAATTCTACTTTCATAAATCCAAGTTCCAAAAGTAAGTAAAAAATGTTGGTGAAGCGGAGGAAGAAAAAAAAATAATCCTAATTTTTTTACTAATAATATCCGGAACACTAGTAGCATATAAAACCAATTGTAATTTAGAGGTGGGGAAGTATTATACTATATTTATTCCAGCAATCTAAACATTTAGAGACATTTCTGAAATTTTGTACTCTGATTACATAGTATATTTTCATAGCACAATTTTGGAATACTTGGTGAGATTTGTTGAATTTGAAGGTATTTTGGGGTTCTATATTAAAATCAATTGACACAAAATTGATGTCATCCAAAATCTTATACTCCCTATGTCCCAACTAAAATTGCACAACAATTATTATCACGCTGTAAAAGAAACAAGTTTGACCGTTAATATGTTCACTTACGTATAATAATGGTAAATAAAAATTTGATATTTGGAAACTACTTATTAAGACGAATTCAACAATACCACATATGATAATATTGTTGCTCATATATCTAATCAAATATGAGGTCAAAGTTTGATAGAGAATAGTGTCTGAAAAACAAATATGCTATTTAAGCTGGTACGGAGGGAGTATATAAGTCATTATTTTTATAAGAAAATAATTTGAGATATACGTAAGAAACGTGTAAAATCATCCAAACCTTAAGAAAACACTAGTTTTATTAAGAGTTAAGTGATGAAATGACCCTATGTTTTGGTCAAAAGTGCAAATATGACCCTGTAA
The DNA here is from genome assembly GCA_032355605.1 of Rubia tinctorum. NCBI lineage: Eukaryota > Viridiplantae > Streptophyta > Magnoliopsida > Gentianales > Rubiaceae > Rubia > Rubia tinctorum. The sequence goes on from JAULKM010153635.1 coordinate 11,998, forward strand.
AATGTGAAAGTGCAATTATAACCCTAATATTTGATTGAAAGTGCTAATATAACCCTGGAAACAATAATTTGGCTGGGATTAATTGAAAATATTATTGTACCCTCGGTTTTAAAAATATGAAAAATTAAAAACTGGAAATGACGTTTATATCCTCTCTTCTCATCTAACATGAAATCCTCTTGTTTCCCTGATTAACCCATTATTTCCCGCCCCCAATTGCTTTCTCTTTCGAGAATACTCAAAACGATAACCCAAAATCCACCCCTTGTACTTAGTCGGACTGGTCCGCCATATTCTGGCTGGTTGTCTGTGACGTTCCGTTGGCCGGAGTTGTAAAGTGGTGGTCCAGTATCAGCTGTAGTTGAAGTTCAGCGAGTCTTTAGGGGAATTCTGTTTGAGAAAACAGAGCCAGATTTGCAATGGTTACCTCTGACCGAATTTCGCAGTGAATCATCATATTATTTGCATGCTATTGTTTAATCGCTGCCTCTTTTTTCTAATTTCTTTCACTTTGGTCATTGGTTAGGGTTTATGGGTAATTTGAAAAGGGTTTTTGCCCATTTTTAATTTTTTCATGTATGTAGTCAATATCTTCGTGTTGTTTGCTGTTAAAGTAGGTTTGAGATGATGTACAATTGTTTTTCCGCGTTTTGGTACTGATGCCGAGCTCACATTACTATTTTTAAGTGAGTGTTTGGGTTTTTTAAAAGTTTGTTTGTTAAGAACGGGGGTGGCATTCTAATGCTCTGTTATAGCAATAACTTTAAACATCAACGTGAGTTAATGGCTTTAAACATTGACGTGAGTTAATAGCTTTAAACATCAACCACAAAGGCCATTATTTGTCAACAGGCGTGGAATAGAAATAGAGCAAAAGCCAATTACCTCTCGTAGATATGAGTTAATGGCAGGTTATACCACTTATTAGAAGTGAAAAGTTCATGACTGTTCTGGAAAATTACTTGACAGCGCATATTGGTTGAATCTTTCAAGGCCTGTAACTTTCGAGAGGGGAAATGCATAAAAGCTTCATTATAGATTAAAAATTAAATTGAACACCAGGTCATGACACATAATCAGATGATGGAGCTGATTTTCACCCTCTGAGAAAGTGCCTTAATAGGGAGCAGTTTGAGACGAGGCAAGGTGAGAGAGTGAGCTTGAAGGAGGGCATGATGTTCCCGTCGCAGAAATATCTAAAGCAAGCGTTAAACGACATTTCCATTCAGGAGTACTTTCAGTTTGGAATTGTGACTCAGCCGAAAAATGTCGGGTAACAGTTAGGTGCAAGAATAAGAACTGTGAATGGAGGTTGCATAGTTCTATAGTGGATGACTGTCAATCCTTTATTATTCGGAGGCTGGTTAGACAACATACATATAGGTAGGAAGGTAAAGTGTTGGAACCCAAAAATTGGATTGCGCACCGAATTGCCGATCCGAAAGTTTCAAATGTTTTCCTTGAAGAACACTTGATGACATTCGGGGTCCAACCGAAGAGGCACCAATTAATGAGGGAGAAAATAAAGGCTTTGGAGATGATAGATGATCACCACGGTGAGTCGTTCAGGTCCCTGCCGCGATATTGTGTGGAGGTGGTGAATAGTAATCCGGGGAGCAATGCAATGTTACAGTATGCCGATAGATCAAAATAAGCGCCCTCTGTGAAGAGATTTTTTCTCGGTTTACATGCTGTTAAAGAGAGGCATTTTAGATGTTTATCGGCCATTCCTCGGGTTCGACAGTTGTCACTTGAAGGGAAGGTACGACGGTACGCTCCTTAGTGCCATAGGAAATGATCCTGACGGTGGATTCTATCCCCTAGCTGTAGCCTTTGTTGAGAGCGAGTCTAAAGATAGCTGGTTATTTTTCTTTCAGATGATGGATGATTTTCTTGGGGGTTTTTCAGAAAACCGTGGACCTTCATGACCGATCGTCAGAAGGTAACATTCTCATTCATGTCATGCATGAATTATATTTTTGTTGTTTTTAGTGAAGTAGTTGTTTGATGAGTACTATCTTCAGCCATTTTGTGCTGATGATCAGAACTTGCCAACAAATCTTTGTCAATGTCATTGTTCTGAAATGACCCTCCAGTTTTAATCTATATTCTGAAATGACCCTATAGTTTTTGTATATGTGCTGATCTAGCCTCATGTTATTTACTAATGTTCTCATATAACCCTCTAATCTTGGTTAATCTCTTGTTCCACCCCTGTAAATTTTATGTATGTGCTTATATGACCCTGTAATTATTGATAAAGTGATTATGTGACCCTCTAAGGCTGACTGACTAAGTGCGGATTTAGGCTGAGTAACTCCTTGTGTTGAGGCTGCATTTACTATACAATTTTGGAGTTGAGTTATTGTAATTTTAACGGCTGAATTACTAAGTGCTTATTAAGGCTAAGACACCATATGTTTTTCTGTAGGGTCTAGGGGAAGCTATTGCTGAAATTGTTCCCCATGCCACTCAAAGGAAATGCAGTCGGCATATCTACGCAAACTTCCGGCAGAAATGGCCCGCAGTTGTTTTGAAGAAACTTTTTTTGGAGAGCTTCTGTATGTAATCTGATTGCTATATTTTTTAATCGGTCGTAATAATTATTATCTGTATCCTATGCTGCTTGTTTAAGTTATACAACATCAGGAACTTCAAAAGGGTCATTGAGCGGATCAGAGAGCTGTTCGAAGAGGCGTACGTGTATTTGGACAGAGTTGGGGATTCGTTATGGGCAATGTATGCTTTCTGCAAGCGCCTGAAATGTGACAACTTCACGAGAAATCCGGCAGAATATTCTAACCATTGGTTGGGAAAATTGAGGGAGAAACCTGTGTTATCACTTATGGAAGGGCTGAGTATAAAGATGATGAAACAACTGGATGAAGGGTCCAAGAAATGTGAAGCCTGGGAAACAATTGTTTGTCCAAGGACTGAAGAGATGTTGAAAATTATAGCCAAACTAGCTAGAAGAATAACAGTCCACCCCTGCTCAGATACAGTTTTTGAGGTTGTCCACGGTGAGACAAATTACACAGTGAGAATTGACAGTAGGTCATGTGACTGTGGAGTATGAGATCATTCCGGGGTGCTGTGGAAGCATGTTGCCTCTGTATTGATGCACAAAAGGCACCCCCTACATGCGTTATACTTAAGAAGGCGCAGTTTGAAAAGGCATACCATCATAAGATTAATCCGGGCACACATAGGGCATTCTGGTCAGCTGATCGTGTTTAAGACTGCAATCCTCATGCTTCACACCAGAGGGTTGAAAGGCCCAGGACGAAGAGATCAAAAAAGGAATGGGAGGCCAATCAGACCAGGTAAAAAACACACAAATGCAGCACTTATGGAGGCTATGGGGACAACAAGAAAATTTGTAAAGGTGGTCCAACAGCTAAAGAAAAGAAACAGGCTTAGAAGGATAGAATCGCGCCTGCTCAGGTAAATAACTTCACCACTGTTCCATTATAACATGAAACCGATTGCGTAATTTTATGATATTCGATGCCCAATATATATTTTACAGGTCATTCCAGAGACTTCGACACAGACAAACACTTACGGTAGTAGTAGTGGAACCAGTCCGCCTACAAGGGGAAGGGCCCGAGGGAGTACTGCTCTGAAGCGGACAATAAACCTAACCAAAAAAGGGGAATGGGGGATGCAAACACCAGTTCCAGACCTTTGACAAAGCAACAGGTTCAGGCAACCCGTAAGAAACAAAAAACCAACTGTTGTTTGAATGAAGAAGACGCTTCTTCCTACTAAGAACAACTCCTCCAGGTATTTATTCGATTTTACCCTTAGATGAGATTACTACTACTCTAAAATCACCTCTAACAACTCAATTTGAATATAAGAAGTGCCAACCACATGCTGAATTTCCCGACGAGAACCCGGACTTTGAGAACATGATGGTTGCAACGTTAAAAAGAAATTGAATTGGAGTTGGCTAGCCAACTAGCGGGTAAGTCTCCAACTATACCTCCCTTAAGTGCTGTGAGAAGTGATGAATATGTCAAAAATGGTGTTCTTGATTTGTTTGTTGAAAACGGTTCTCATTAGCTGTTTGTGGGCGATTGTACTCATAAGAGTGGTGACTGTGTTATTTCGGCATAACCTTTCTTTTTAGCGGAGACAGTTGATAAGATAAGTGAGGATGTGTACGTGGCTGAGGCCGGTGAAAATAGTGATAATGATGTCTTCACGGATGTCGCTGTTATGGTAGAAAAGGAGGGTGATATACCCAATTATAAGGTGGTCACTAGGGCTGCAAGTATTGTTTAGTTGGCAGCTACTCTTCCAGGGGATGGGGTCGCAGCAAGGGAGAAATTAGTCAACACTCCTGTTTGGAAAGGGGATATGGTGGAGAGATACGACGAGGATGAAGGTCCATATGAGGTCCAGGCTGCGGATGCTAAAGATAATAACCCACATGTGGGTGCTACAACTCAACAATGTGATGCAACCGTGGCCATTATACCCCGTCTATACACACCTCAGGTTACCTTTTTCTAATAACATCATGTTTTCAAATGCGGACAAATATTTAAACCACCATCTAATTTCTTCTGTTTTGTCACAGGAACTGAACTTTGGTGTCATTAACTTGAGCGACAAGGCCATGCTAGAGAAAATTCCAACTATTAACCCAACTACTATCTCTCAGGTAATGTTCAAAAATAGATGCCAGGGTCATACAAATATTACTAATTCTTCAACATAACATGTGTTCTAAAAAGTAGGATCGTAAGCCGAAATGACTAGGAGTGAGAAGGGAGGGATTCAAAAACATGCTTTGGGGCAAGTCTTTCCTGTTCAACGAGAGGACTGCAAAATTGATGAGCACATCACTAGCTCCAAGTTTCACTGATAGATCCGTAATCACTCCAAGACCTTCAAGCTCGCAGCCAACTCAACCACCCCAGCTTGAAGACTCATCACAGGATGGTAGAAGTAAATCACTCCCACCTATGGAGACAGGGCCAACAAGGGAAGAAGCAAGTACTGCCGGAAAATAATGATC
>JAULKM010153644.1:0-33482 GCA_032355605.1 Rubia tinctorum
TATTTGGTGTAGCTCAGATAGATTGCAAACTTGTTTGAAGCATCCCCACATATATCCAAGAAGATCAACTCGATGTCCTTTTGCATATATTAATAAACCCTATCATAAATTATGAAATCTAAATTTCCTAAAAATAAATATTGCATCTGTTGAATAGTCGACATTAGATATTTATAGTATTTTTGTAATTACTATTTCGTTCTTTTCATATCAGTTTTTTAAATTTCCTTTTTTATCTTATAGCGTATGGAAATTCTTTACAATTTTTTTTCTTCTTTGCATTCGAATTCTTAGAAGTTTTTAGAGCAAAACTCATGCGAGCATTATCTATGAGATTATATTTTTACAATGATGGTGAGTTTGATTTTGTCTACTGTACTTTTAATGTGTGATAACCCTTTTTTCATGTAAGCATACATCATTCCAAAAAACACACACACACACACACTCATGAACACTGATAAACATGCACGCACCCTAATTCCCCTATTAGACATTAGGATTGATGGAACAGGCCCACAAGAAGGCAGCCTCGTCGTTGGTTCCAAATATCAAGAAGCCGACAACATCCTCAGCCGTGACGAGTCCCTTGAAAACTTCATCTTTGTAAATATTATTTATGGGTAAGAGAGGGCACTAAAAACCATTGAAAAGAAGACAGTCTATATCTATTTCCCTTGTGGTCCCCTCTTTAAATACCCGTAGAATATGACACAGGGTTGTTTTTCTCAATTTGCCCTTCCAACATATGTCTTTCCTCTTCTTTAACATGGTTAAAATATTGTCAATTATTTCATTCCATGTTTTGATTTCCTCCTCCTTCAATGGATCTTGTAAAAATAAAAATAAAAAGTAACATTCCTTCAGCACCATGGGAGGAGTTTTCTAAAGTTGATCGATTAGAATAGCTGGCCAAGTAATCATAACTCAACCCAACCCTCAAATAAGCTTCTTTATTATTAACTATTTAAAAAAAACTCTGTTAGATGGGGTTCGAAGGGTGTCGTTCTCTAATCATAAAGCTCATATGTTGCCAAAAAATAGATTTCGTTGCCTGAAGACTTACATCAAGTTGCTCGAAGGCTTACATCAGTTGCTCCAAAAGGGTTTCATAAAGGCGCTAAAAATCAAATCAAAAATTTGTAGCCTTTATGTATAAACAAATGGAAATAGAAAGGTGTACATCCTAAGATAAATGGTCCAATACTGTGTACACTTCCGACTAGTTCGGCCCGAACCACTGGAAGCTGATCACATTATTCAAATATCAATCACCTTCTTCGATATTTTCCAAACCATTGTACTACTCAATATGAAGCAATCACAACAAAAGTGAACAACTCCAGAAGTGAAAGATCCAGTTCATCTCCATTAAATTAAAGTTTTTTTTATAGAAAGTGAGAATGACCCCGGTCATTTTTGATGGAGATCCGGATACGACTACCACCATAAATGAAGACATTCCACGTCTTGATCAAACATTTAAGGGTTATGTTTGTGATCCTCTAAGTTACATGGCTGGACCTATGACAAGGTCAGGAATGAAGCTTAGAGATGCTGCATTAATTGGTTTGATTGATCGCCTTCATGATGAAGAACTTAAGAAGATGTCGGTAAGGTCTTGGATTACTTATTCAAGTTTGTCGATTACCTGAAGACATTATGAAGAACACTATACTCTTTTCCCATTGGGTTTTTTAATGAGGTAGTGTGATCATTGTAACATTAATTTTATTTTGGGGTTTTAGACTGATAGTATTGGCTATGGGCTTATGGATCTGTTCAAAATTAATGACAGCCCATTAGGGTTTAGCTTATTAGAATTAGAATTAGATTTGGTAAGATTAGATAAGGTAATATTTTTCTAGTCCACTGATAGCTAAGCTCGGCCGAGAATTATAGCATGATAGAGTTTCATTTTTGGTATTTTAGTTAGATATGGTTTCAGCTTCTTAAAACTGCCATAAAAGTTGATTCCGAATCTGATTGTAATTAGGGTTATGTTTGGCCGAATGTTACCTCTATTTAAAGAGGGTTCAGCCGAGTTTTTGAACACATTATTCATCAATTATATTCAGACTTTTGAGACATTCTCATTATCTTCATTGTTGCTTAAACCTGCAGGCTATTTAAGTTTCAATTTCCTTTGTAGGCGTACCCTGCGGCTGCAGGCTAGACGCTTATAAGTCGAGTTGAGTGTACCCTGCGGTCTAGACACTGCAATTCGTGCATTTATTTTGAGTGGTCCAAGATTATCAAAATAAATAAAGATCCAATTTTCCGCAATCCAGAGTCTTCACAAGGAGATTCATATCATCCGTCCGTTATAAAATACCCAGGAATGGTTTCAGAACACGGAACCCATTCACACATATATATATATATAAATTGAGCAAAAAATCGAGTCATCCAATAACCCCAAAATGAAAAACCAGAAACCCTAGCATCCAAAATCTACTCCAGCAATTACTCATTTCGATCACAATGTTGAGCCCTAGATACCCAAAGAAGAATAATGGGGCGGCGAGCCACTGAAGCCATGAAGCCAACACCGAGATCTCGGCATCGCAACGATCTTTCAACGGAAAGGCAGAGGAGAGGTATGTTGAATTCTCGAAACGAAATATTATCAATTCCAAAGTTATTTGTGCATCGTGAATCAAAGATTTGTGTCTCGAGTATTTATTGAAGCATTTAAAGAACCAACATCTAGACAAGTTGTTATGTTTAGAAGAAAACGTGTACGTAGATGAGGTTCTTGAATTTTATGCAAATTTGGGAAAAAGCATGAAAAATTGTGATAGTACTAAGGTGAATGAAAAGATAATCGCAGTTAATAAGTTCACAATATGTGAGGCCCAAGGTGGCGAATACTCTAGCCTCGAGAAATTGGACCTCGAAGATGGCCATGGCCCCGTAGAAATCTATCATTAACAGAGTTGGCTTTCCGTCACCGAAGCTACCCCGTAGCCATGTCTACAAAATCAATCCATAGGGTTGTAGCAACCTCAGGTCCGGCGGACAACTATGATATAGGTGAGTAGACGGTAGAGCAGATGTTCATTTATAAGTGGGTGTGTCTGAATGTTTTACCCACGGGTGGACACACGTGTGAGCTGACTATTGGGAATCTAACAATTTTCTACCATTTAATGGAGGGTGTGAAAATAAACCTCGGTTATACCACCCTGATGAGTATGCTCAATGCCGCAAATGCTAAGAAAAATGATGTCCCATACGGTGGCCTGATCACCGTGATGATGATGAATACCGGTGTCCAACTCAAAGACCTCCCACTCTACTTAGAGTTTTATGGAGATGCGTGGTTTAAGCACAAGGGGCTGCAGCTCGGTGTTGACAATAAATGGGAGGCAAGGGTTGTTCCAGAATAGGCAGGGAAGAGTGCCATAAAGGAAAGGGATGCGGAAGTTGAAAGAGTTGAGGGATTGGGATCTAGTAAGAAATTATTTTTAAAATAAATAATTGAAAATTTATAAACTTGTTGCTCTTATTGCTAATTGTGCATTCTTATATTCTTTTTGTTGAGTAGGTTCCTAAAGAAGATGGAAGACTACCATAGGTCGCTACCTCAACTGCATTCGTGGAAATGTTGAAGAGACCACAGAGATGTTGGACAGACCGGAGGCCCGTCCGGTCTGTCAAGAAAAATTCTTTGAAGCTCAGATACTCCACCTCAAACTAAGTGAGGATGAAGAGCCACAAAACTTCAATCCGGTGATGACGGATAGTCATGTGGATGGCGAGTCGGGGCCTGTTGAGGGTCGAAACCAAAAGAATGAAAATGACTCCGAGATTGAGCACATGTTTGGTTCACGCTAGGCGTTTCGAATTAAACAATGTTTTTATAGTACAATGTCTTTTGTGGATTTAAAATATGTTGGGAGAATGGTTGAGACTTGACTTTAATTCCATGATACAATGTCTTTAAATTTTTTAACTTGTAGAATTACTTGTGTTTGAATGGTTGAGAATTTCATGTTTAATTCAATGTTTTCCCTTTATCATTTGGGTGATGTCCTTTTTTTCCAATTTCATAACTATGCCCATTTTATCAGATTGTCAACGCAAACTTTTTCAATTTAATTTAGTAATTTATAAAGCTTCATGGTCAAAGATTAAATTTGAAATTTGAATATCTCTCGCAAGGTAGAATTTGACCATTATGCAGGAACCGTTTCCGAACTCGCAACTCATTCTGCCCTTTGCAGAGATGGGGCCGATTGCTTTCTGAGCTAGGAAAATGGTAGCCTAGAATAGAGTAAAGGGCCGAATGAGGTTACAAACTTGGAAAGATAGGTTCCGAGTTGGGGAATCAAATCTGGGCCGCCTCAGATCGAAAAGAAAGGCAACTTTTTCTTGAGACAATTTTCTTTACGAACTCGCATGCTCGTCAGGACCTAACCTCGAAGAGCCGAATTATCTGTTACGAGTTCGTAATCTATGTTTGACTCATCACATATCAGGGGTCAAAACCTATTCCAGACTCGGAACAGACCCCGTATATAAAAAATAAACCCCAAAATTTCAGTCGGTTGTTTCTAATTCTTCAACATCTAGCCGTAGTGGCATATTTCGACTTTGGAGTTGAGATCAGCTCTATCAATTCATCAAGTAATCACAAAGGGAGGAGATTAACAAAGGAAAAAGGTGGTTCACGACGCATCCCTAGTTCTCAATCGACATGCACCAATCTCGAGTATGATACTGTCAAATTTGTGTCCTTGCTTACAGAATCTAGATACAATATTTTACATGAGAATGGAAATTTGATTGATTGCAAAAAATTTTACTTCAATGAGTATTTGAGAATTGGATTAGCCGATCCGTTAAACTATTTTAAGGACCAACATGTTGAAACGTTGTTGTCGTGCAATTAATCTTCGTATTTTGATTTGTGTTGTCAATTCTATAGAAATTTAAGAGAGGTCAACGGTGATTACACAACTAGGGTGGGGGTAATTGATATTCCAATTAATAATGTATTTTGAATGAAGCCCTAGATTTCCCTTATAGGAACCCCGAAGATGTATATCCAGAAGACATTGATGGTCCATTGGATGATTGTTACTTTAGGGGGAAATGACCGCTAGTCGTAGAGTGCCCATACGTTGATCCTATCCAATGTAGTGCTATGTATTTTTCCCAGGATGCAAGGGATTTAGGCAAGCCGAATATTTTTTGCCTCAAACTTCTATCAATAGATTCCGGTATTATCTACGAAATGATTGCTCGATGCTTAGTTCCCACATCCCGACACATCACCAAACTAACCTACAGTGCCTTCATGTTATTTTATCTAATAATAGGGGGTAGAACAAAAAACCCAGGGGCGTTTATATTTAGGCATATGCTTTATGTTGCCAAATCGATTAGGTTAGTGAGGAGCCTCCCTTATGGGAATTTGATCACTAAAATATTGAGGAAGATTGAGGGGTTGGCAATCATTGGTGAGGAGAAAGGGCCGAAGTACTTTGATAAGACCTATTTCGAAAATAGGGGTGGGTGTTGGTCGATCGGAAATGGTGCCATCGGGATATAGAAGGAGGGGAGCCAAGCAAGAGGCCTAGAGTTGATGATGGTAAGTGAATTCTTTTGTTTCATTGGAGTTTCTACATTTTAAAATAAATTGTCATACATATTTATGTATATGTGTCTAACATTTTTAGAGTCCTAGAAAGCCTGCTTCAGGGGTGTTCGAGATTGTTACAAGTGGGTGCGTAAGGAGTTTGGGAAAATGAAGGCAAAGCTTTTGAAAATGGAGAAAAGACAACGAGCGTATGAATGCCATCTCTCTTCCACCCATCGTCCTCGTCTTGACCGATCAACGTCTACAGGTGATCTTGAAGATGACTTGGAGTCGCAATTAACATAGAGGCGACATGTACCATCTTGATGGTTTCCCTTTGTTGAACTATTAATGCTTGTTGGATTGAAATTATTTCCTAAACATTTGTTTTGAAGACTACTTTGTGATGACTTATTTGTTTTATGTTGGGAAGTGTTGTACTAAGGACATGATTTTAACTATGTATGGTTTTTTAGTCGATCAGTGAATGAATTATGATTTAATCTTGGTTTTTGTTAATGCTTCGACCATAATAGAAGCCATGTTTGCCAACAATGATAGAAGTCACACTAATTTGACACAATTAGTGATCACAACAAAAATAATTACAAAGAATTTTTCTACTACTTCCGTTTTCTTTTTTGGTAACCTTTTTAGCCTTTCTCTTTCTACGGCTTACCTTACCACAAACATCCACCCAAATTCCCTCATCATGATCATTTCCACCTATGGAAAAATTCAATATTTGATCATCCTCCTCAAGCATGATAGCCTCATCTTTTCTAACACCCGTTGTGTTGTGACCAAATCCGATAAGTTCTTCAACATCATAGTTTCGATGAAAGCGCATTTTCCTTCCACAACAATCTCCCACCGAGGATTGGAAAAATCCCTTACAGGAAAAAACCCGGGGCGCTTTAGAGGCCAATATAAAAGGATCTTCCCATCGATTGATGTGACTTCTATCGACAAGGGTGAACCCAAAATCCTTGGTCCACTGGCAACTGTTGAAATCAACCCACTGACATTTAAAAACTGCGCCTCGCATGGTGACATAGTCAAGCTCCTAGATATCTGAAATTGTTCCAAAGTAACACTAATGAGCGTACATAGGATTATTAACACCTCTATTATCGACATGCAAAGCTTTAGACACGAGAGAAACTCCACTATTCTAAGAAACGCCTTTATCATCCACTAATTTTATGGAAAAAGTAAAACCATTTACGTTATACCCTCAATAAGAAAGTACAGTACCAAGTGGTATACGTGCAAACCATTTAACTGTTATTGGAAGATTCCCCACGGTTACGTGATCAAGAAACCACGACACAAAAGTCCTACTGTGCAATTGTAGAAATTCAGCTTCATTCAAATTAGGGTTAGTGAATTTGATGACATCCATGTGAATCTGTACATATATGGGACAACATCTTCATGATTGCGAAGAACATATAGATGCGCCATATGTAAATCTTCAGCGCTAGGACTAAAAAATTTCCCTTGCCGAACCCCATGTCTGTAACACCCCAGATCAGTGACCAACTTGCTCAACGCAGGTATCGGGTTGGACCTAAAATCGTTACCATAATCCAGCTGGCTTGATTACTTAAATGCAGTAACGAGCATATACAGTTATGCGGAAGAAATTTAGAAAATCCAAAACCTAACTACTATTACCGTGAAAGTCTTAATACAAGTATTAAACAGGAGTTTAACTTAAGTACAGATAAAAGTTCTAAAGGATCCGATAAGGGCCAGTTTTACACTAATATTTTACATAATGATAATACATACTAAACCAAAAGATTATATGGTTCGCTCAGGATCCTTCCTCAAAAGAAGTAAAGGCAACACCGAATTTCACTCTAACTGTTCCGCTACACCTGTTAGGCCTGTTTAAACTAGGGTAAACTCTTTGCTTAGTGAGGTTCCATTGTCAATATTTAACAAGTAAATTTAGTGATCACATAAAGCAAATAGCCACATAAATCCTAGCACTTAGTAAAAGGATATAGGTGGGTTATGCCAAAATGCAGTCAAGTTCCTACATGGCTACTGTGACTGGCATCCGGGCATAAACCCTTCAGTAGTGCCCGAAGGCTATCACGAATCCAGAAATCCATATTCGCATCCACGCCCAATATGTTCAGTTAGGAGCTCGTATCAGTACCAGTTGGTTATGCTAGAATACCTAAAATGTCACGAGTAGCCGACCTAGTCGTACGGTCCGGTCAATGTCGTTCCCCGCCAATCTAGATCAAACTCCAATCGCGCCGGGAACCCCGATAAACACGGACAAGTAATCAAGTATCAAGCAAGTAGTCAAGTATCAAGCAGTGAAATTTGACAAGGCAATATAAAGTACAAGCCGGTCATCCACTTAAAACATCAGGATCATTAATTCATTTAGTTTCACAATAATTAAACATGATGTGATAAAGTACACATTGTACTTAATTAGTATGAAATCAAATAATAGGCATGAATAAAATCTAATATTATTTCATATAACATATAAAATTCTAAACTATCAATTGTAAATTTAACTGACATAAAATATCATATTATAATACTTTTAATTTAATTCGTGCTAGAACAATGAAAACACTCACCTAATTGAACGTAGTTTCGGTGATTTTGAATTCTTTGGCTACTCCGCCGATCTTACTCATGTGCCAAACTTTTCGGTGAACTTATTTTTGTACAAGGAATGTGTTTGAATGAAGAAATCAGACTGCCTTATTTATACTCTCTAGTTGCATGGTCTAAGTCAGTTAAAGGGTTTAAATTGGGGACACGCATGTAACACGCGTCCCTTGGTGGAGGTGCTTCCTTCCTAATTCAATAGCTACCATTTCATGCTTCTTATTTTCCTTTTCTTCTTTCCTTTTATTCTTTCCTTTTATTCATATTTTATCCTTTAAAATGGTAGAAAATTATAATTAATTTTATATATTACGAACTTATATATAACATTCCACTATTATAAATGTTTAATTAACAATCCAACTTATCGTAAATATCTTGATTTCAATTTTAATTCCAATATTGCGAGATTTTATTATAAATTAAAATAATATAAATATTTAACTAAAATTCAAATTATTATTTCTTACTCTCTTATTATATTTATTGTTCTTTTAGATGTGTGAATTGTATATCTCGCTTTTTTTTTAATAGAATCACCCCCGAAGGAAGTGAGGGGATTGATGGGCACCCCAAACCCTTAAAAGAGAAGTATAAGAGTATGAAGTTATAGGTTATAAAGACCTAAAAGACTAATACTATGAATATACATGAAACCTATACTATGAATATACATGAAGCCTATGTATATCTCACTTTCTTCTTAATCCGGTGTATTATTATTCATTTTCTCATTCTTAAACGAATCCCCTAAATAAGTCAATATTTTATCATTGTTAATACTGTTTACTTATTATTTATTTATTTATTTATCTCATTTTATTTTGTTTTATGTTAAAATTTCTTGTAGGGTTTTGAGTTATACCCGGAAATAGTCGAAGAAAGTAGATACCAGTATATGATTTTTGGTTAAGTTTAGCTATTACATACGAGCTGACTACATTAAGGTCGGGAGTTCACAATGTCTATGAGTTGGAACCTCAAACGAATCAACTTCATCCATGTAATCAATACAAAACTCGATGGCATCCTTTGCGACATACCGTTGTACAATACTTGCATCTGTCCTATACCAATTCTTCACGAAATGCTTGTATATTTTTATGTACCTCTCGAGCGGGTACATCCACCTAAGAAACACAAGACCTTTCATGTACCTCACACAATGTACAATCTTACATGGGATAGCAATGACGATCGAGTTGCAATCACATTCAATTCCTGCATCAAATTGTGACAATCATGAGACTTCAACCCATCCAAACTCAACTCCTTACAAGTACTAATGTTGGCAGAATACGCGGCTGGGACCTTAACACAACTAAGGGTCTCACAGTATGATTTCTTCTCCTGTTGAGACATAGAATAACAAGCAGGGGGCAAGTAACAATATTTACCTGAAGTCACTGGCCCCAAGTTCTTTTTAATTCCCATCTCAAATAAATCTAACCTAGCCTTTAGCCCATCCTTTATTTTCCCAGGAGTATTCAACAATGCCTCGACCAAAGAATCAGAAACACTCTTTTTAATGTGCTTGACACCGAGACAATGTCTAACATCTAAATGCTGCCAACAAGGCAATCTAAAGAAAATGAAGTATTTCTTCCAACTTCCATCCACTGGCACTTTATGCTTCTTTTTCCCAAAGTCGTTGGGAAATTCTTCACAGTATCAAATATCCAAGTTCTTGTTCGTGCAACTAGTGCTACTCTATCATCTACCTCCCCATTGAACCATTTTTAGGTGTTATTGTAATACTTTATGTGGTATTATAACACTTTGAACTTGTTGTAACACTTTCACAAGTATTATCTTAGGTGCTATTGCATTAGATCTAACGTAACACCTTTTAAATTCTAGGTAACTCTTTTCAATATTTATGTAATACTTTTCAAAGATTTAGGTAACCCTTTATAAACTATTGTAACATTTTAAATAAGTGTTGCAAGGAAAGTGTTACGATAGCTCTAATTTGTAGTAGTGATTATAATATATTATATATATAATAAAAATATGTCATATATATAAAAATTATGTTGGCTCGATAATCTCGACAAAGTTAATGAATAGTATTAGTTGAGCTCAGTTTCGAACACTATTCGATATCGGCTCGAGTTCAGTCAAATTGAATTCAAGGTCGGGTGGTTTAAAATATCTTAAACTCAAGCCAATATCGAAATTAAGATATTTTAAAACATTCGAGCTGGGATGTAAATGAGTCGAGCCAAACTCAAAGAACCCTCAATGCAAGCTCAAGGTTGACCTGTGTTCGATATTTTTGGCTCGAACTCGAATTTGGATGAAATTAATTTTGCTTTATTTCTAATTAGAACCATGATTAAATATATTTTTATTTTTTAGGTTCATAATAAAATATTATAAATAATAGAAATATATTAAATATATATTTTATTGGCTCAACGATCTTTATGAACAATATTAACGAGCATGTGCTCGATTACTATAAAAGCTTGGCTCGAGGACAATTAAACCAAATTTGAGTCAAACTTTGACCAAATTGTTCGTGAGTTTTTTGCAAAAAGTTCGGTTTCTTTACACCACTATCCATGATTTACAACTCTGTTCATTTACAACCCAACTTAATGACTTATATCCAACGGGTCATTTAGCTTTGACCCAACATGTGACTTTGTTTTAACCTAACGGGTCATTTATTAGTTTATCCAATTTACTGAAATTTTAACTCAACTTGAAAAAAAATGTTAATTTATTATAAGAAATTATCCATGGGTCACCCGTTACCCAACCCAACTCGACCCGACCTAAAATTATCCAACAGATAACCTGTTGTCCAACCCAACTCAACCCAACAATTACAACTCATTTATATCCATTTACCCAATGAGTCATTATCCAATAAATCTTATCCAAAAAGTGAAAATAGTAAATGTATAACGGTTCTCCATCATGTGACCAGACCCGTTTGATGGCCAAAAGAGAGAGTGCTCCACGACAGTGACAGGAATCCATGGGATGGTGGTTGTGAGCAGTTGTGACAACTGAGCGTGGGAAGAAGAAGGAATAAAAGGAAAGTGCTAAATGCTTATATAATCATCTGCTGTTTGGTATGTGCAAATATAATCTCGAGTTTTTTTGAAAGTACAGTTGTACCTAAAATCATCTAAGTGAGAAGTTGTGCCTATTCATATTTCGCTAATTTAAGCGAGCACTTGGTATAAATTTACATATTTTGCCTGGTCATGGGTATATATGCACTTTTGAAAAACTGAGTATTATATTTGCACATTCCAAGGAGAATGAGGGAGGGGGAGGGGTGGGTTATCTAAGCATTTTACTCAAAAGGAAAAGGGGAAAACATGGGTTTAGAATAGCTCAGGGCATTTTAGTCTTTTTATTTTTCCTTCTCCTTTTTTTAATTCAGGGTAAAATTGTCATTTCATTAAATTCCGGCGAAAGTTTTCATTAACAATTGAAGTCAACGGTGGCTATGGTTAGATTGACACATACATGAATAACTTAAATTTATTTTAACACTTTTTCGTTTTGCAGGGTTATATTGCCTTTTTAGCCAAAATGTTGGGTAATTTTTGCACTTTACTCTATAAATAGTTTTCCATCGCCAATTTTTACACCAAGAATTTTATTTTATTTTTTTAACTAGCTAAGACCAGCTTATTACTTCTGAACTAAACTAAAATGAGAATTGAATGGAATTCATCGACCTTTAGTCTCTCACCAATCCTCTGCCTTCTCTCCATATTCATCGATAACATTCAGATTCTGTCAGCTACCTGCCTTAGGGAACTCCCACCCAGGGGGCACAAAATCCTTCCTAAAGCTCTCACTCTGCTTTCATTGCTTCCTAATAACCCAGAAATTCAGCCTAGAGTCGAACATCTTGAGGAAGCAACCTGCATGTATACTAAAGACGACATACATAAATTGTCTTCCCACTCTGCCAATGCCTTAGTCGGAAAATTTCTCAGAGGAATGCTGACCATAGAACAACTTGAGGCTTTGTTCAAACTGTAGGTTTTGAACGCCGTTATTTTGCCACCTGGACAACAAGCGTATCCTTCTTAGCTTTGAAGAAATATATGATTTTCAGAGATGTTGGATCAGATGACTTTGGCCCTTTAATGGGGCACAGAAGAAAGTTCTCATATGGACATCAGAATTGAATCCTCACACAGAATCATCAATTGTCCTCATCTGGGTAACTATCAAAGAAGTTCCTCTTTACTACTATAACTCTGTTGTTATTCAGTCCATAGAGAATAATATTGGAAATTTTATTAAGAAATACACTACTACTGAATCTCTCATTAAGCACTCGGCTATTAAACTATGTGTAGAGATTGACCTTCTAAAACCCCTAAAGCACTCCACATGGTCTATTATAGGTGTGTTAGGCAGAATTGTGGTTATAAGTAAACCTGACTTATTTTGGTATATTTTGGAAGTAAGGGGAGACCAACTTATGTTTTTTCCCAAACAATAGTTTCTGCTTCTATAGTAAGCACATGTTTCTATTATTTTACTGAACACAAAAATTGCGTAACTTATAAGTAAACCAATTATAAGCCTCGCCAAAATACACTCCAAAAGCAATAGGAAATACGAAATTGAATGTAAAGATGTAGGTTGTACTGCAAATTCTGCTATAAGTCAGGTCATTCATATGCTATGTGTAGAAATTTATATTTACCCAACCAGCATGTTCCCACACATGAAAATCAGGAAGTGATACAAGAAGAATCCTGGTTTAAAAAAAACTGGTGCTCAAATCATCACTTTAAACTCAAAGCATTCTCAAGCTTCAAAGACTAACAGAGGCCTCTACTGCTCCAGAAAATCACAAAAAAAATATGTAAATGATGACCTTACGATGGTCTCAGGTAAGTGTTCCTCTCCTATCTTCGATAACATTACCAGAATTTGCAAATAAATACCACCTTATATGCTTAATTGATCTTATTCGCCCTAATTCCCAATGTGAAAAATACAGGAAAGAGCTTAAATTTGACAGTTATATGTGTGCTAAAAATGGTCAAATATGGATAATTTGGACAAATTAAACTTAGATGTCATTAAAATATGAGCATAGTCAATTTCTATTTGTCAATATTCTCAGTATATTGCCATGGGAGCAGTTTATATCTATGGACCTAGTATTAGAAAGGGTGGAAAAGAACCATGGGATAATCTTATTCGTATTCCTACTATTGATACTTTTTTATTGGTGATTTCGGTGCTATAAACTCTGCCACTCAAAACAAAGGCCCTTCTTCTCCTAATGTAGGCAGTATTAGGGACTTTCATGGCTTCATCAATAATAAAAGTCTATAAGAAAAAAATACAGTAGGACACTATTTCCTCTAGACTAACTCAAGACTTAGAAATCCCACAACTGGATAGAAGCTTAAGCCCAGGTTCTTGTATCTGAAAATATCATCTATCCACGTTCTGAATTGATAGAATGTAAGCACACAAATTATTGTGGTTGTGTGTATTTATATATATAGTGAGTACAAAGGGTATACAAGGTAGAATCAGATATGAAAAATGATATATACAAAACCAATCAGAAAGGGTATTCCTTCTTAACTTGATTCTAATTCATTTAATATTGTATTACGCACCCCCTTCAAGCGAAGCGTGGGACTTTTCCCAATGCAAAGCTTGGACCAAAAGAACTCAAATTGAAGACGAAGTAGACCTTTTGTAAAGAAAACTGTTGGTCTGTAGAAACATGAGCAACCTTGAGCTTGCCAGAAGACATCATTTCACGCACAAAATGATAATCAATATCAATGTGCTTGACTCTCTTATGCGAAACCAGATTCTGAGCAAGAAAGAGAGCACAATTATTATCACAAAGAAAAGAGGTGGCACACGTGAAGAAACGGGCAAATACCAAAGTAAATTCATCAACCAAGCTAGTTCCGCAACAGTATTGGTCATAGCCCAATATTCTGATTCTGAACTTGAACGTGGGACCGTAGGTTGCTTCTTAGCACTCCATGAAACCGGGTTGCCACAAATAAAAATAGCATAACCATGAGTAGACCTACCAGTATCAACACAACGAGCCTAATCAGAATGAGAATAAACAAAAACTGGTAAAGCAGATGAATTCTTGCGAAAATGAAGATCATAATGCATAAGGACACAAACATAGCACAAAATTTGAGTAACAGCCTGGTAATGATCATCAGTAGGAGCCTGCATATACTGACTGACTATGTTCACAACATAAGAAATGTTGGGATGCGTAACGGACAAATACTGTAGTGCACCAACCAAAGAGCGATAAAGTGTGGGATTTCCAAATGGCTTACCGGAAGAGATTGAAAGCTATGAAAATACTACAAAAGGAATAGCAACTGCCTCTGAATCCTGTATTTTGGTGCACAATAAAATGTCCTTGGCATGTCTGGCTTGTCAAAGGAATAAGCCATTGGAACTACGAACAACGTCCAATCCCAAGAAATATTGTAGAGTGCCAAGATCGGTAATCTTGAATTCCTGATTAACTCGATCAATAAACTTCCAAATGAGATAACCATCATTCCCGGTGAGAATAATGTCATCAACGTAAACCAGCAAATAAAGTAAAGAGGAACCTTGTGTGAACACAAACAAGGAGTTAGGTATCTCCAGAACTGCATACAAAACCCAGTCCACCAAAAAAGTACTAAAATGTTGAAACCAAGCACGAGGTGCTTGTTTCAATCCATACATGGCCTTGTCTAGACAAAAAACATAATCAACCTGCATCGTGTTGTTGTAACCAGCAGGCTGTTCCATGTAAACCGGGGAATCAAGAACAACATTTAAAAAAAGACGTTCTTAACATCAAGCTGACGTAAAGGTCAATTTCCAATGACAGCTAAATCTAAAATAGTACGAACAGTAGATGCCTTCACCACTAGACTGTATGTATGATCATAATTAAATGATACACCTATTTTGAGCAAACAACATGAACGTGGGGCTGACGCGGAACCAATTCCCACGTCTACTGAGCAAGAAGAGCAGCCATTTTGGAGTCCATAGGAGCTACCCATTCATGGTTCTTTACAGCAGAGCGATGGCTATAAGACCACTGCGAGAATGAGTAGCCATCAAATGTCTTAAATAAGGGACCGAAACTGGGGATGGCTTGAATCCTAAGGTGGTAAGCGCAGAATATGAGTCGAGCACGACATCTGAGACAGGTGACGATGACATGATGCGGAGGAGTCTGGATGTGCGTGAAGCTGCTAGCGGAGATGTCGATGGTGCTACCAGAGTCAAGGTTGTCGATGCATGAGAGCGACGCACGACCGGTGTCACTGGCGTGTAAAGCTGACGAGCTGCCAGGGTAACCAGCGTGTGTATCGGCGACAACTGCATTGTCGACTATGCTGGCGGTGTGGCTACTGTCAATCATTCTGCTTGTCACCCTGTTGCAAACAAACACAATTTTTTTTAAAACCCCGAGCTCCCTGTGAAATCTAAAAATTTAAATACTCCAGAATAATGAGTGATTCTCAAGGAGTAGATGGCTCAAACACCTCTGATGAAATTGACAGAGGCTTTAAAAATGGTGAAGCATACAGTGATGAAAAATCTATAACAGTACCAGTATGTGTGGAAAAAATGACTCATTAAATCTGGCATGACGAGTCCTTCTTTTAAAGATCATCAAAACATGTGTAACCCTTGTACTATAAACTGTAACCCAAAAATATACGTGACAGACTCCGAGGGGCTAGTTTTTGTGCGGCATATGGCCTCAATTAAGGAAAAACACGTAAACCAAGTGGATGAAATTGGAGTAGTATGATGCAGTACCAAATATAATGGAGAGAGGAGATTGACCAAATAAAATCGAAGTGGGCAGTCGATTAGTGATTTAGACTGCTGTGGAAAATGTATCATACCAAAATAAATGGTGAAGGAAAGAATGATAGAGCATTGATAAACCAGTCTTTGTAATATGACGGTGCTTCCTCTCTACACTACCATTTTGCTTTGGAGTGTAAGGGCATGAAAGCTGACGATGAATGCTCTTAGATGCAAAATGAGTTTGCATGCGATGATTCACAAACTTGGTTCCACCATCACTCTGAGAAATATTAATGGTGGCAGAAAACTGATTCTCAACAGATGCTTCAAATTGCATATAAGTCTCCACAAAATCAGACTTACGTCTCAGAGGATATAACCAGGTAAACCGAGAGTGATCATCAATAAAAATGACATAATAAAGGTAACTAGCACGAGAGACAATAGGTGAGGGTCTCTATAGGTCACAATGAACTAAATTAAGTATGTGTGGTGCGCGTTTTAAATTATCATTAAAAGAAAGACGTTTGCCTTTAGCAATCTCACAAGAAGTATATAAATGAGGCTACTGAAGCAAACTAGTAACGGAAGGGAACATGTCCTAACCGACAATGCCCTAGCTTAAATGAGGCATTGGATTTATTTGAACTAACAAAAGAAACTAAAGCAGTACCACCATAATCTAAAATGTAGAGACCTCCCTAACTGTATCCTCGGCCCACGAGCTCCTTGGTAACCTTGTTCTGAATAGTGAAACATTTTTCATCAAAACAAACAAAAACATTTAGATCCCTTCTTAACTTGGAAATAGATAATAAATTCTTGATGATATTTGGAACAACCAAAACATCAAATAAAATGAGGGAATCAGAAATCCGAGAATTGCCAACATGGAAATATGCAAAGAAGAACCATCGACAAAATAAAAATGGTGATTACCATTATAAAGATTGAAGCTTTCCAGGTTGGAAGCTGAAGCAGTTATGTGATTGGTAGCACCAGTGGTCATGTATCAATCAGGAGTGGTATTCAGTTGCTGATAATAATGTGTCTGTTTATTGTTTGCGGAATTGACCTCTTCACGAGCAACAAGTATCCGTTTCTAACAAAATTCAGCAAGATAACCGGACGATGGCACCACAGGTAGACTAATTGGGCCGACCGCCCTGTAAAGGAGCACCACCGCCGGCCAGTAATGGTACCAACTGTCCCTCCTTCGCCCAAAACCGCGATCATCTCTGCCGCGGTTAGACTGTCTGGACCCTCTATTGAGAAGCAGTAAAGGCAGAAGGTGCCAATCCAGAGGTAGACGAACGAGGTTTGAGTGAATATTCTAAAGCTCAGCATCAGCAACAATAGTGTATAAATGAGGTAAAATATCTTTCACCATTTGAGTAGATGAAAACAGGGGAAGTTTATCATTCAAGCCACAACAAAAACCAACAACAATATCCTTATCATTAAGGAGATGACCAAGAACACATAATTCATCAAGAATGTCCTTAAAACGAGCATAATATTCCTGAACAGATTGATCATCTTGACAATATAAATGATCACAGAGATAAAGGCATTGAGCACGAGAATTATTATGATATTTAGTAGCTAAACCATCCCATACATGAGCAGCAGTGACCATACCGTCAACTGCTGACATTGGAGAAGGTTTCAGTAATAAAAAAGAGCGGCTTAAACTAACTGATCTGTCTGAATCCAAGCAGTACAAGCATTATCATCATTAGAAGTCTTGTCATCGGGTTCCTTGGAAGCCCAGTTCGCAGGTGTAGCATGGCACTTAAACAAACCATCAACATAACCAATTAATTTGACAGCTTTTACAATAGAGGTAACCGGAGTTCGCCAGTGAGAGTAGTTAGAACCATAAATCTTGATGGCGATGCAGCTGATCAACGATGGAAGTGTAATGGTCATCATCAAGAACAGATCCAAGCACAATAGTGAAATCAAAATGCACCAAACACACAACAATCTTGCGAATGACAGTGAATGACTGATTTAACTATTATGTAGGGATGAAGCAGCAGCGGCGGCAGAAGGGCAACGGACGCGCGGTGCGTGAGCTGATCAACGGTGGCACATGGATAACAATCGGAGATGCATGTGCGAGCGTGGAGTGGCGGAAAAGTTTCCGACTGGAGATTCTGGCGTACAAGGGATGTAAACGGTGGAATTCGGCGGAGGAAGGCAGGTGGGCGTGGCCTACAGTCGGTAAAAGGCACGGGAAAATATGGAAATTTTTGGAAAAGCCAGAGAATATATAGAGAGACCTGTTTGATACCATGATAGAATGTAAAAGTCACAAATAATTGTAGATGTGTGTATTCATATATATAGTAATTACATATGGTATACAAGGTAGAATCATATATGGAAAAGAATATATACAAAATCAATCATAAATGGTATTGCTTTATTAAGCTGATTTTAATTTATTTAATAATCAATTATGAATATACAATCATCAGAACAAATTCCGTCTATTCTTACAAATAATACTAACCACCACCACCACCACCCCCAATTCAAAAGAATTGCCCTAAATTACCGAGAAAGATAAGGAGAATGTAATTCATGACCCGGATACCTAGTTTGATAGTACAGAGATACTTTTGAATGCGGCTTCAAGTAATAATATCACATAAGCATCCTCTGTATCACAGCTTTCACGGGAAGAAAAAGTCACTACACGAAACAAGACCTTTTGCCTAGGTTCTGCCAAACTTTTTACCTCGATTTTTAGTTCAGAAACAACCAAGGTAAATACAGCT
Source organism: Rubia tinctorum (assembly GCA_032355605.1). Lineage (NCBI taxonomy): Eukaryota > Viridiplantae > Streptophyta > Magnoliopsida > Gentianales > Rubiaceae > Rubia > Rubia tinctorum. The sequence continues at coordinate 18,841 of JAULKM010153644.1, forward strand.
GGAGTAAAAAGTACAATATTATAATATTTAATATTTGACAACACAACTTTTCGTTTATCAATAGTCATTACATGTTATTTAAAATGCGATAAATCGTAAAATGGTTAAACGTCACACAACAATCAATTGTTGTTCATTTAATATGGGAAGGAATGATGTGTTCAAACCAACAAAACTATAACATATAATACAAATACATGTTACGACATATTGAAATGCATAAGGTTAATATGAAATTGAAAAATTAATTGTATTGAACCACCATTTTCTACATTGGACGACATTATGACTGTCAGGGTGACTTGTGAAATGATAAGTAAGTCCGTCCATCTACATGCTGAAAGTCCATCGATGACTCTCTTTGGTCCTATTACAATCAATACACAATAAACAAAATTTATGTTAGAATTGGGCAGTGTGGAGGGAGTATTTTGGTTCAAATTTTTCGTAAAATACTTGGTTTTAAGATTGCGGCCCTTCCATCGACCCGTTTATGCCCAAAGCAAAACAACATTATCATCAAAAATTGAATAAAAAAAATATTATCTCCAATTTTGCATTTCAATTTCTCCCACTTTCTTAGAGGGAACTAAGTGTAAATATTAAAAAGTACATCAGCTGTCCCAAACTCGATTTCGATCTTCCAAAAAATAAAAAATTTCATCCCTAGTCAAACTTATAATAACCAAGAGTAATAAAAAAACTAGTCTAATTTCACATTAATTTCCACAAGTTCTTCCCGAATGACCCTTGTATACTTATAAGCAACCATCAACCATCGACTTCTCCCACTTTCTTGGAGGGAACTAAGTGCAAAAATGAAAATTTTCACCGGTTGTCCCAAACTCGATTATGATCGTCCCGAAAAGAAATTTTGTCACCTACAACATATACTAATGAAGGACACTTGTATACTTATGATTAATCATCTACAATTTACTCTAAACCATATACCGGCACTTTTTAAAATTTTATGGACAAAATTTATTACCAATTTATTTCATAAAAAAATAGAATATAAAATTTTATTTGATTCTATGTGGTGGAAATTATCGTTCAAATGGCTAATGCAAGGTATTAATATTAATAAAATGACGAACGATTACCCAGTTCATGCCTTTCTTAGACAGTATGCATAATCTCCATATCAAACATTTTTCCTAACATTCTGGTGCACATTTCTGAACCGTAGCAAACATGCGGCGAAGTTTGAGTGATAATATAATTTTTGCAAGGTCTCGTCATACACTGTCTGAGAAGATTTTGGTCCCATTTCGTTGACTAGTGCATGACCGAATTGGAACATTGTGCACGTAACTTGGTATATTTGATTAGGGTATCTCCAATTTTGCATTTCGACTTCTCCTACTTTGTTGGAGGGACGTAAATTTAAAATTGAAAAGTAGATCGGCAGTCGCGAAATTGATTCCAATCGTCAGTCACGGGACCTTTTCTATCCTCACTCAAACTATGATCCCCAAACGTGATAGAAAACTGGCATGATTCCATGGAGAGTTCCACAAGATCTTCTGATAAACCCTTGCATACTTGTAAGTAATCAAAAACAATTAAATCTAGGCCATGTGTTAGCACTTTAAAAAATTGTGTCCGGAGTATCCTTATGTTTTTAATTAATAAAAAAATCAAGAATGTGTAATTTCGTCTGATTCTATGTGGTGGAATTTATCTTTCAAATTAATAACGCTTATCATTAGGATATAAATAGAATACTAAAAAAATTGGGGGAAGAATACCTTGTTTGTTGATGCCTAAGTTGGAACAACACGTTTGTGACAATGTCATTTAGATTATTGATTATCTAAAATTTTGCATATCGTTCTCCCCACCATCTTGGAGGGACCTATTTGTAAAAATAGAAAATTTCACCGGTTGTGTTGAAATCTACCGATCGAACCGGACGTTAATAAAGTCCATGGACATTTATAAATTTCAAATAGTAATATTTAATAAACTGTTAACCGTTATTAAGGTTAATTATGTTTGTTTCATTCAAACATGGGCCTAATAGCTATGCTAGTGGGTTGAATTGGTGAGGCCCATTTTATGTATTGCCAACTTTAGTAATAGGTCAATCCAATCTTGGATATCACGATGACATACGACGTTGCACATGGGGTTTGTCAGACACAATCCCATTACTATGCTAGTGGGCTGAAATGGTAAGGCCCACAGTTAGAGTAACCGACGTTGCTCAAACGTCAGTTTACTATTTATAAGGTTGAGTGACATGCAGCATCGCATTGTCTGAGGAAAAATTCACAACACTTCATAACGACTATATATGGAGCCCACCTCATACATCACTTCAAACATTCAACTTTCCTTCGAATTTCAACAATTCCCCTGCTCATCTTCTCAAAGGTATGGTTTCAACATTTGGTTACATTAATTTTTTTCTATTTATCATTGAAATTCTTATATATGGTATCTGAATGTATTATTTGCTTCATGTTTTGAAGTTTCTATGGATTAGAGTTCTAGGATTACGTTCTACGGTTTTAGAATGTGGGTTTTATGTCTTCCCCCATTAACGTGGCCCAATTTTTTGGTTTCAGATATTTCATTTTGCCAGTTTTATATTGTTGTTAGTACATCCCCCTTTCCATGAATGCGATGTCACTTGTACAAAGATCGTACTTCGGTTGGAGTGATTGTGGTGTGACGTCGCACATTGATATTTACTGAAGTTTACCTAGTATGAGATGTCGCACTCTTATCGGTCAACCAATCAGTTATACCGAATCATATTTGACGTCGCTCTAACATGTTGAATTAATATATTAATTGATTAATTGAATGAATTTATATTGAATCATTATAATATGAATTTTAGGAATCTTGGCTAACCGGTTCGAGTCGTTCCCCGATAAAGGTGAGCGGTTTTATATTTATATTTAGATTCACTTTTCTTGTATTACTTTTATTATAATTTAATATATAATATTTTGTTGTTCAATACAGATATGTAGCGATTTGGATGATAACTATCTGCGGATTACATTCGGTGATATTATTCCGCATTTCGTCCGCATACTAAACTAGATGAATTCGGGTTAGTTCCCATTCTAGTGGGTAATCCCCGTTATACATCAATTTTATTCTCAATTAAATTTTGTATAAATTACTTTCATATTTACTGAACCTGGTTTTCTATTTAAAATTCAGTATGTGCCTAGCTACATTGTGGAGCTCCTGCCAGCGTACAAGTTGCTTGCTTTTCTATGGTGCAACGAAAGAGAGTACCACGTGCATTACTCGGAGAACAAGAGGATGAAGACCCTGATGACAGGGTTTTAAGGAGTTTCTTGATGCTAAGGAACTTAGGGTTGGGGACACGCTCTACTTCGAGCTGATCCATGGTGCCGACCATATAGTTTTTTTACTGTTAAAGTTCTTCCCTATTAGATATAATTAGTTGTTTAGCCTAGACTTGATCTCAACAGTTATATCAAACAAGTTCATTTTTATTTGGAACAATATTTATGTTTTCGTTATTTAATCTTTAATCTATAATCTATTTATTGAATGTTATTCAATCCTTAATATTTATCCTAACATATGCACACAGTTTTAATAGTATTATCATTAGCCAAACTGAAAAAGACTTGTATGTAATGAATAATTTGTTTCATTCAGTCTAATACTAGCAAATTATTGTTGTGAACGAAAAATTTAAATATATTTGAACTGGTTAAGTTTGGTGGGCTGAAATTATTAGGCCCATGTAAGCCTACAACGTCGGTAAAGGGTCACCACCATGTCTCCTTATCCAACATCGGTGTGACGTCGTACAATGTGAGGCGGACTTTACAATGGTTCAAAAGGACGTCGTTTCAGAACGTGCATAAATAGGGGGACCCTAGCATCAGTTCAAGCTGCCTTTCACAAGTTTCTCATGAAGTCCAAGAGTCTCCCCCTCCAATATCTTCTCTCTTGGAAAAAGGTATAGTTTTTATAATCTCTTAACACCAAAATTTTTAATTGCTACTTTACATTGTTGGATCTATTGAATATGAATGTGTTCTAGATTTTCGGTTATCTAGTTTTTTCTCATATTTATGATAGTGTGAACTTTCCTTGACTATAACCGTAGGTACTATGTTTTGGTATGTCTCCAAAGGGTTTTTGTTTAATTTTATGTTGATATAGCTTCAATTTTTCCAGGTTTATTTGTTTATTCCCATAGCTTCCTCTGATAAGCTGTCTATCACAACTCAATTTATGCAATTATGGTGCGACATTGCATATTCTTATTTCTAGTTTATTATTCTTTAGTATGAGATGTCGCATCTATGTTCATCTCACCCTCAGTATGACTGAAATCTTACCGACGTTGCATTATGGGATCTAAGTTTACTTTGTAATTGCATATGCAACCTCGTTCTTGTGTCGATCATGTGTTTGATTTTACCGAAAACTGATCAAAGTCGCATGTACATGTCGACCACACCATTGCTATGAACCGACATGTACTCGTGATTCATTGCCGACGTCGCACCTTGCTTTCCATAAGCTATTTCACATATAACATTTTCACTTTTCATGCAAGACTAATGGTTGGAAAAAAAAGATCATCTAATTGGTCATTTTTTAGGTCATTTACCAATTTATATATATATTTACTAACACATCTTCACACTTTATAACAAATAATATTATTATTTTTCGTACAGTTCTTTGCACAACATAGTAACCCAGAGCTTGTTTTCTTCAACCTTGAACATCATAAGATGGTTGTCGATAGCTTACATTTCCACTGCATTCTGAAACAACAGAATTTCAGGAATAACCAAATTTGGTAAGGCAATTGAAATTAATATTATCTGTTGCTAATTTCTTATATATATAAATATATATATATATATACATATCATCTACTCACATTTCCATTGCACTCTTTATCAAGATTATTTGAAGGGATGGTTGAGAAAATATAGAGAATGAAAAAGGCGGAGAAGCTACAGATGTAGCTATGAGGCTGAAAACTCTTGAAAAGCCATTATCTCATATTAACAAGAAATAATTGGGACAATTGGTGAGAAAGGAGAGGAAAATATGGATTTATGGAGGAAATAACAGGAGAAATTGAATTAAAATCAGTTTGATGAAGACCTACAGAAAGAAGAAAAAAGGATCAGGGAGAAGTGGAGAAGTTACATGAAGCTGAAATCAGATGTCTAAAGCAAAAAAACCAAGGAACAATGGTTAAATGAAGGGGACAGATCAACAAAAACCTTTTATGATGCTATGAATATTAGACATTCTAAAAACCAGATTGTAACTTTGAAGAAGGGAGATGAAGTTTTGACTGAGCGGGAGGACATTGAGAGAGAACTGATGAGGCACTTTGTTAAACAGCTGGGGAGCAAAGTTAACACTATGAAACTTAATGCAAAAATGACTAAGTATGGAAAAACACGGATAGTGGTGCAACAAGATATAACGATAAGGCCAGTCTCAGAAAAAGAGGTTCATAATGCTCTAAGAGGAATTCATTCTTCAAAAAGCCCAGGGAAAGATGGATACTCTAGCAAATTCTTCAAATAAACATAGAATATAGTAGGTGCAGACTTGACTAAAGTAATGCAAGGGTTCTTAAAGGGTGTTCAAATACCAGAAGCACTAAATACAACAATAATCTCCCTGGTCCCAAAAGTAAACCAACCACAGACAGCAGCAGACTTCAGACCAATTGCATGTTGCTCAGTAATATACAAAATAATCACCAAGGTGATAACATGAAGGTTAAGTGAAGTGCTTCCAGATATAGTCAATGAAAATCAAAGTGCTTTTGTAAGGGGGAGACACATAGCACAAAATGTTCTTCTTGCACAAGAATTACTACATATGTACAAAAGTGGGAGCATGAGACCAAGCTGTGTTTTACAGCTTGACATAAATAAAGCTTTTTGACAACATTGGATGGGATTTTCTGTAGATCCGGATGTCAGAATTAAAATTCCCAGGGGAAATGGTTGGCTGGATTAGGAAATGCACTAAAAATGCATCATTCTGTCTGTCAGTAAATGGAAACCATACCAGGGTATTCAGAGCCAAGAAAGGGGTAAAACAGGGTGACCCTATATTCCCTATCCTTTTTGTGTTATGTAAAAAATATCATACAAGGCGGTAGAGTATCATCATAGATGTGGGAAAGTGGGGATTCACACACTTCTCTTTGAAGAATACTTGTTGTTGTTTTGTGTTGCAAGGAAGAAAACCATAGAAGGGGTTAAACAGATATCAAATGATTTTGATAAAGTCACAGGGTTGGGCATCAATGAGAATAAGTCTAAAATATTCTTCTCAAAGATGAACATAGCTGAGCAGGAGTTGCTTGCTGATATTCTCCAGATAAAAAAAGTTGATCTGCACATGAAATATCTTGGTTTGCCATGAAAAATTGGTGGAAAAGGTAAGATGCAGGATCAAAAGATGGAATGCCAGAAATCTCTCTCACGGAGGGAAGCTTCAGTTAATCTGTACAGTTTTATTGAGTATCATTGGTTATTGGAGTAGTGTTATGAAGCTGCCAGAAAATATGCATGAAAGGATAGTTAAACTATGCATGAACTATCTTTGAGGAAGAGAAGAAGGGAAAAAAAGGGTTTACAGCAGCGTCATGGTGCTCTATGTGCAGGAGTAAAGATCCAGGCTTATGGAACCTGGTAGTTATGAGCAAGAAATTATTGGATATTAGTAGGAAAAAAGATTCACCGTGGATCAGATGGATTCACGTGTATTATCTGAAAGGGGATAGAATTGAAAGATGCAAACTGAAGCAATCAAGCAGTTGGGCCTGGAAAACACTAATAAAACTGAGAAACATGATATTTGCATTCCTGAAGCAATGTACAAGCAAGGATGGAAAACTACTGATCTCTGAAGTTTATGGCAGAGTGAAAGGAGGGAAGGATGCTAAAGCTAAAGCTAAAGCAGAAGTTATCTGGCACAAAAACATCCATCTTAAACATAGAATGTTTCTTTAGTTGTTGATGAATGGAAAATTACCTATGGTGGAAAGATTACAGGGGATGGACATATAGGGGTTGCAACCGAATTGTTGTATGTGTGGAAAGGAATAGGAAACAACTGAACATCTACTCTTCAGATGTGAGTATGCAATGAAGGTGTATGAAAAAATGAAGATAAAAAGCTGTGGAAATCTCGGGTGCTGGAAGAAAAGTATGTATTTGCTTATCAAGAGGAGAAACAACAATATGATTGAAATGATTTGTATTGGAATGTATAACTTATGGATTGAAAGGAACAACATATTTTTTAGGAGAGGAACTGAAGGAGGATACAGTTGCTTTCAATACATGGGTGGAATGTGAATGGAGGAAGAATAGGCAATGGAGGAAGAAGTTGACAGAAGATATGAACTGCATGCTTGAGATTGACTCTATATTTTGATCGAATGTTGAGATGTAAATATGAGATAGTGTTAAACTTGTAAATTGGGATGGGCTGGGCCGAGAATTGTAATGGGCTTGTGTGATAGCCTAAATTTTTTCTTTGTTTTGTTAATTAATGCAATTAAGCTTCATAAAAAACCCTCGATAAGTATTAGTTGAACTTAGGATGTCAAAGTTTTATTTCGGGTCGATCGTGATCTTATTTTGGAATGCCAGTGTACATTTATGATTTTGCATTTAGATCCTTCTGACAGAGTAGGAGAACTTGCAATGTAAAACTACGGTGAACTTTTTGTTATTCACATTTTCTGAATAATGGTGTTCCCATTTGGGCATAAACGGGACGTCTTTTAGGGCTGCAATCTTAACATGTAGTACTTTATAACACTTCTCCTAAATTTGGATAAATATGTGCGATCTTGCAATTTTGTTGTACAAAATGAATCCAAAAGTGACCCCTCTGCGACCTTGTGTGAATTGAATTTTCCGGCGGGAACCAAAAATTTGAACAAATAATTTCCCCCCTAAAGTTTTTCATTTAAATAACAATCAACAATAACACACATTTCCCATCAATCCTCCTCCAAACCCAACAATGTACCATCATTTGCATTTCACTCAAACACAACCAACAAAGAACTTACCCAAATTGCTTCTCTAAAACATCAACAATCATACGAGAATGGAGCATCTTCTGGTCAAATTAATTGAGTTAGTTCTACATCCATTCTATATTTATTTCCAATCTTTATTACCATATACCTTCTACATGTTTATCTTCTTCCTAAATCAAAGATTGGATACTTTCATAAAGTATGATAATTGTGTAACATGTTGTATGGTGTATATTTTTCATGATTTCTAGATAGTGCAATATTTTAAAGGTGTGATATAAATGGTTTAGATTAGGGCTGATTGTGGACAATATCCATGTCTTCGTATGAACACAAGTTGAATGTGCAACGTCTGTTATAGGGCACCATCCCATATGATATGTGACCGGACAATGTGCGAGGTCAAAAATTCTATGAAATTATTGTCATAGAAGTTGAATATCCGACGTCACTTGTTTCTCAAATTCTTCGACATCGTTCAACACTGCATGCGATGTCGCTTACAATACGACCAGGTATTTTTAACATATTCAAATTAATATTTTCTACGTATGACTATACTATGGGATTGCCAAATTCTAACATAAACTTTGTGTTGTATGTGTTGTTTGTAACAGAATATAGAGAGATATCGATGGACTTCCAGCGTGCAATGTAGATGATGTAGGTTCAATACATTGATTATTGTTTCAATTTCATACCAACCTCATGCATTTTAATGTACTCTAACATGTATTTACCACAATTATTCTAGTTCTTTTGATTCTTTACATTCTCATTTTTTCCGACATCAATTGCAAAATAATTGATTGTCGTCTGATTTGTAAACATTTCAAAAATGGTGGAAAATTAGGTAACATGTAATGGATATCGATGAACAAATATTTGTGTAATCAAATATTAAATCAAATATTAGGTAACACGTAACAAATGTTTGTGTAATCAAATATTATATTTTATAATATTGTACGAGAATCGATTTCTCCGGGACTCATCCACGAAGTCGCACCAACGGGTAGAGCGACGAAACCAAAATGATGTTGCGTAAATCAGTGGCTTTTTTGGTGACGTCGCCCAAATTAAAATACGTCGTATTCAAAAACCTTCCACGTCATCATGCATGACGGTGAGGACTAGGAGCATGAAATGTCGCAGACCCTTATCAACGACGTTGCCCTCAGTCATTAGCGACCTCGCCATTGGCGACGTTGCATCAATTGCAGTTCCTTTATCTGACTTCTTGCTATCAATGACGTCACTCCATATGTAGGCCGATGTTGTTTAGAATGATGTCGCAACTGCGAACTCCATTTGTCGATCATCTTCCTTGAATCGATGTCGCACACAAATTTACCGACGTCGGTTTGAAACTGAGGTAAAAAGGTACTTTTTACCTCAGTTCTTAACCGAGGTAAAAAATATACTTTTTACTACACCCACATTTACCTTGATTTTTAGAGGTATAAAAATCGAGGTAAAAATCCCTGTAGAAACGAGGTAATAGGTGTTGTTTGTTGTAGTGTTTCACCACCATATTTGAATAATTTCACTATGTTGTTGGGTATTATGATTGAATTATTTCACAACCTTATTTCAAGAGGCGTCTTGGAATGGGGATAAAGTTTTTGGGTATTACTATTGAATTTGGTCAATGGAACCAAACGTAAAAACTAAATCCCGAGTGATGTGACGTTGCTCCATGTCGTTGTCTAACAATCGGTCAAACTAATCAAGAGAGCAAGGTCGGTCGTGTCACAAATAAATACTATTACTTGATTTGACTCGCACTACTGACATCGCACATACGTCAGTCACACTATCTACTTCGATTTTAAAAATTATTTACCTTGGTTTCAATAAAACCAAGGTAAAAAACTAATTATTTACCTTGGTTTTTTAAAACTAGGTAAATAATATCTTTTACTTTGAAAAAATAATCGATGTAAAAGAACTTTCTATCTCGATTATTTGATGATAGCCCAAAAACCCAGGTAAAGGGTCGAAGTATTAGGTCATTTTTCTTGTAGTGAGTAAAAGTTCAAAAAGTCTAACTATTTCCCTCACTTCAACAAGATGATGTTAAGATATTCTACCAAAAGTCATGAATTAGGTAAACTATGAATATTTTCAACCATAAACAAAATTTTCTATTTTGGAATGTTAGAGGTCTAAATACTTTAATCATAAGATTTTTTTAAACAAATAGTCGGACTCTTATATTATTACTGGGTAATTTTGGCTGCCTATTAAATTGTGTGGCATGTTGTGGGCATTTTGTACACCTGATCTAGGGACTTTCATGACATGGGCTCCGTAAAAAACCATTGCTAGCATTATTATATTTCTTGCTAGGCCCTTTAGTCCCGGAGGAATATTTGCCGGCAATTTTTGTCCATATAGCCCCACTAATATCGCCGCCAATTTCACCGATTCCGCTCCATCCTGAGCCTGTTGTTGGCAATATATATACACCATCGTTGCTAGGTTAATTTGACATTGACGGTGCCATTCCCCTTTGATCTTCAATGTCGCCATCAAAAGCTACATCGCCGACACCGCACCGCCACAACGATTGCAGCTGTCAACTTGAAGTTTTCCTTCGCCTACGACGTCTTTGTGTTTGCCACCGACATCTTTTTGTTCTCTGCGATCAACTTCAAAAACTCTTTCTCCAGCATCACCCTTCTGTTCGTTGTTGTCGGCGTTCGCCGGAAGGTTCTCCTCCACTAGCGCCACATTACAAATCATGCCTCCTTGGCCCCGATGTCGGCCTTCACCGCAGCCTGGCTTTTTGTAGCTCCTGATCATGGCTGCTGACTGGTTGCAGTGTCATTTCCGGCCGGAGAGCTATCGACAGAAATGTACACCGTGTCGGTGGTATTTTGAATTTTGATAGACCTAGTGGATATCGGTTTTGGTTGTGGATCAGGGTAATGGTTTGTGGGTTGAGGTTGTGGTAGAATTTCTTCGGTTTGGTTTAGAATAATGGGTAAACGTATGTTGTTTTATGGATTCATTTGTATGTTTGCTGTGTTTGGGCTTTTGTTGGTTGGGCTATTGAGATACAAAAGTTGTTGGTAGGTATGGAGTGTTGGGTGATTATATCTTGGCTTGAGTTTATTTCAGCTGGGCTATTTGACTATGGGGAATAGTACTGGCGTTTTGTTTTTTGGACTTGAGTATCAGTTAATGTGTTGGGCCCTATCATGATTAATGTAAAATTTAGATTGCTTTTAGATAATGAACACATACCTTTGTCCTATGCCACCTTTTTGGGTGCACCTTCTCTTTCTGTTTCTGCACTACTAAGCCTTATTAAATTGTGACAGGTTATTGCAGAATATTCCATCAAGATTACCATCGCCACCTGCTCCCATTTATTCTTCTTCGCTCCTCCTGCTCCCATTTATTCTCCTTCGTGAAATATTTGAATGGGCATGTTTCTGCGAACTCTTATTGATGGGGGGGATATAGTTCTTATGAGAGATCTCGATATATTTCCAGGTCCAATTCCACCTCGAGTGCTGCAAACCTGGCATCAATGTACCTTTCTAGCTTCTCCTCATTCTGAAAATGGCATTGGGGATATGTGTGTCCAAGTGATCCGCAACGTCAGCGCATTTTATGGACCATTTCATACCCTATGCTGATCCCCCCTCTTCTCAGCTTTAGCCAAAAGCCTGAAACCAAGGGTTTTTGGATTGATGTCTAGACATGAACTCCGACATAATTCGTATAATCCAGTGGTCTTCCTCCAAAATCTACTTGGTGGGTATCTCTCACTACTGATGAAAATTTTGCAATGGTGTCCGTGCTAAAATACTCTAGGGTGAGTCCATATATCCATATCCAAATGAGCACTTTGATTACTGTCATGTGAGACAGTACCATTTCTGATACCAGCCTGTGGAGGGCCAGTAAACCTCCTATAATAGACTCAGGTCCATTTCGTAACACTACCAGTAGCTTTGATCTTTGAGCGAAATGGAAGACGTAAAATCTCCGAATATTTGTTAAATCTTGGACCCTTCCACCACAATAAATTGACACATGTTGCTACATTCTTTAAAAAGAAAAATGACGATAATCAAGGAAATAGCCTACCAAAGGATCATGCATGATTAACTGTCCTCTCTCAAATTCTTCGTCGTCGCCTGTGAAAATGGGACCCCTCCTTACTGGTAGGTATGTTTCTCCTCAGAGTTCATCACCAAAGACGACATCTAGGTATTCTTCTGAGTTTTCTTATCCTTCTCGTGAAACATATGAAAAATGGTCTTCATGTACCCTATTTGCCATGTTCAAATCTTATTTTTTGTTTATTTTGCACTTTTTTTGCTCGTGTATCTGCTGGCTTTGTCCGGCTAGGTTGTGTGAGGTCGTGTTTGTCTCCCTTGCTGATTTTGTTGGATCTGTGGGGACTAAGGCCTGTTTGTTTGACTAGAACACTGATGTGGTTTGTAAGCATTTAGGGCGTATAAATTATATCTTTGAGAGGTAAGACGATGACCTCCAAAGTACACTTATTAGTAAAAGAAACTAAACTAATTACTCCCTTTGTCCCAACATAATCTGCACACTTAATTTTTTGTAGGATATTGGTGGATTGTATCCCGGAATAGGATTTTAAGAAGGCTTAGGTGAAGGTATCTTTGATGCAGGATTCAGTGTTGCTGTTGTTGCAATAATCATAAGATTGGATAAGCTTACTAGAAGTAAAAAAAAAATCTACCTTATATGTCTAATTGAGCCTATGCACCCTAAAACTCCATGTGAAACATACATGAAAGAGCTTAAATTTGACTACTATCTGTGTGCTAAAAATTGTCAAATGTGGATATCGTGGACAAACCACATTCAGGTGTCACTAAAATAAAAGCATAGTCAATTTTTATTTGTCAATATTTTTAGTATATTGACATGGAAACAGTTTATATCTATGGACTTAGTACTCGACATGGTAGAAAGCACCATGGGTTAATCTGATTCTTATTCCTACTATTGATACTTTTTTTACTGGTGATTTCAATGCTACAAACTTTGTCACTAAATACAAAGGCCATTCGTCTCTTATTGTAGGTAGTATTAGGGTCTTTCATGACTTTATAATTAAAAAAAAAGGCTGTAAGAAATAACTATAGTAGGAATCTATTTCACCTGGTGGTGTGGTATTCCTGGTCAGGCTAGATGTATAGTAGTCACCATTTTGTAAGCGTGAATCCTATAAGAAAGGTCCCGGAAGTGATTCCAAGGAAATAGCTCTGATGATCAAGTCATTTCCTTCCTCTAGAGAACTGGTCTTTCTCAGTTTAGTGTTACATACCTAAGCCAATGTTGCTCTCCTTGTATTTATATTATGCTACAATCATGGATCCACATTGCTAGGGTTTCAGGTCGTGGCTTTCATCGTGGTTGCTATAATCCTAGTTTGTGGCCGAGTCTTGGACGTGACTCCGCCTTTATCGGTTTGTGGTTGGGTCTTCTTGGACATGTCTCTGCTTTTCCAGGTTTGTGGTTGAGTTTTGGGTTGGGCCTAAAAGCCAACAACTTCTAGTTTATGGACTAGGTATACACCATAAGCCCCCCCAACCATGAAGTCCTTGAAACACGAGGCGATAGATATGTTTGTTGAATGTGTGAGAACTGTTATGTTTATTTCCTAAACTGTAATAACATGTTCATCATCACGATAACTTATTTTGTCTTGGCGAAGTGCTTCTTGCTTCTTGGCTACACTTTCATTTTTGTTGGGATGTCTAGTTTTAAATTTGAATTTGACTTCATATTTCAAGTTTAGGATTTCTGATTGGCTTAGCTGTTGCGATCTTTTTTCATTAAGCCGAGATTCTCTCCTCATTATTCGCTATGCTGTTCCGACTTTTCTCACCTGTCGTTATCTTTTTTCCCTTATAAATGCTTTGAATTTACTTACCAAACTCTATCATTGTTCAGTGTATCACATATTCATATATCGTTGCCTTCAAGTATTCCGCAAAACGTAACTTACTTTTTGTCATAATTTCATAACTCTATTTTTAGCTAATTTAACTCCACATTTTTTACTTTTTAGTGTCTTAATTTAAATACTGGGCGTTATTGGTTCCTGAAATGTCTTTGTCATTAATCGTCCTTGTCCCTTGTTATTGTTCTTGTCCATCATCGTTCTCCATCTTCTCAACTCGTAAGTTTCTGTCTTTACTCTTGTTCTCCTTTATTAAACAATTTTCTCGATTGTGAACCTGTATTGTGGCTCCCTTCTACCAATTCTTTTGTGGTTTGTTTGCTGTGGCTTTTAAATGTTTTTATCTCACTTTAGTATTCTCTTATTATAATGTCTGATTATTCGTTTGTGTCTTTTTTGGATTGTTGTCATAAGATTGGTGAGATTCTCCAACTCGCTTGTGAGCGAGTTGCTAAATTCTCCAAGGAGGAAAGTTCGCTACTGGATAAGTATAAAGCTAAAGAGAAGGAGCACAAGACTATGACGATTTCACTTGAAACTGCTGAGAAACTGGGAGGTCGTCGTCGTACCTCTCAAAGATACTATTTTTAAGCCCAATATGCTTACTAAATACAACTAAGTAGATAG